>NSJX01000089.1:0-75549 GCA_002286715.1 Dentipellis sp. KUC8613 | reverse complement strand
GTGCCGAAGCCGAAGGCAAGTAAGCGTAATCGTTCGTACGTAATACTACCGTACGCGTTACAAGCGCAATCGGTTCGCGTGGTGTATTTTGCACGCCTGCGGAGATCCTTGCTTCTGTCGGTCTCCACCGGATGGAATGATTCTGGGTACATTCTTGACGGATCCATCATGATGTTCACCGAGCAGCAATCACTAGCAGATCGCAATTCAGTGAGGACAGAGGATACGTATCGTCCCTTGAACTCACCGGTGCGCGATATAGTGTTCATGCATGAAGGCAAGTCCCTATTCGCCCATCTCAGCCAGCGTCGCAACGGGGCCACAAAGTTGTGAAGACAAACCTCCATAATTTGCCCGAAGAAGTCGACAGCCTCTCCGACCGTGAGGAACGCCGGAGAGTTGTATTTCCGCAGGAGAGGCATGACCAAGTAGGACGTCTTCTCTCGATGTACGCACCACCAGTCTAGGATGGGAACGCAGTGGTTACGAGGGTCCGAGCGACGCGGTTCGGACGAAAAATAGAGTGCAATATCCAGTTCTTCTGTGTTCGCCTCTCCCGTGGCATCGTAAGGAAGTAAGGCTTTGATGTGCACCGTCGTCCCATCCATGATTCGTGTGGCATCTATACTGTACATATCCCCCTCCTGCGACAGACACAGTTCAGATCAACGAGGCGTATAGAGAAGAATCTAAATAAAACTTACCTGCATTATACTGTCTTCGAAGTGTCCGCGAAACTCCCCAGTGCCTAGCCAAGAGGGCCTCCAACCAGGCCTATACCTCGGTCTCAGCATATATCCCTTGGCTTCCAACATGGGCTGTCTATCGCGCCACCATCTTTCGCCGCTCGTCAGGAAGTAGGGTGAAGCAGGATCTTCTTCCGGCTTTGCGTAGTACACCTTTCGGTGCGAATTCATCGTGAGGTCTGTTGTCTGTCGTCGGGTCCAGGAAAAGATTAGAAATCAGTCCTTGTGGTAAGTACGAGAAGAGTTGAATCACGGTCGAAGTCTTGCTCAAATTCAAATTCAAACTGGCACGACGCGTGCTTTCCCCGAATTTATGTAAAATCCTCCTCCCTTGTGCGAAATGGCTGATCTCGATTCTCGTTGACACTCAACAAACCAGAGGAGAATACGGTTCGAGCATAAGCTCAGTGTCGATCGCGAGCTCTTTTGGTTCTTTATTCTCATCGGCATCGACGTGTCCGTAACTGCTGAAAAAGAGATCTGCTTGGGCCCACTGGCCCAGCGAACTCATCGAACGAGTATGTGATTTTCAACGCGAATGAGTCCTACACAAGTCTGTGCGCTGTCGAACGACTTGTATCTCATGTCCCGCTCGGCGGGTCCGGTGATCCAGCCTCAGTCGTCGCGTGAATGACTCGAGCTACGCCGTGATGCCATAGGTGAAGAAGGCGACAGCGAACGACATGTCTGCTTTGCCATGCAACGCTCCCGATATCTTGCTGCAAAGAATACCACATTCTCGTACGAAATCATGTCTTAGTAGGTACGGCCGGGAGTCTACAAGCCATCCAACGCCCTGTACGGAGGACATGCTTACCCGTCCTCCAGACTCCAGCCGCTGTCGACTCGTCTCTACGAACGAGCCTCCGGCGGAGCTGTGTTCGCGACAGCGACCCGACGAGCGTCTTAAACTGTGTGAAAACTTCATGGATCGTCGGCCGGACTTGAGGGTCGTCCATAGTCATCGCGGCTACCAGAGTGTCCATAAATCCAAGATTTCGATATCTCTGGAAGTAAGTTACATTAACCGTGGTTCTACAGACGGTCGAAGCAGTGAGCCTCCGTACCTTCAGAAAATCGCCTCTGACGAGGTTGCCAAAATAGTAGACGTCAGTCGGAAAAGGATCATAGAGTTGAAGGGGAGAATGGTTGAGTTCAGGCGCGCTCCTGTCTGCTCCTTGCGTTTTCACTGAACGAGGCGGTCCATTTTGGGGGTCAAATCGGTCCGAAAGCCCGAAATCAATCAGGTAATACCTGGGAGCAGAATCAGTACGGGTCGTATGCGGGGCGCGTCCACGGAGGTCTCTGTTCATATCCGTTTCGGCTGGATGGTAGGATTTGGGGTACATGTTCGTCGGATCCATCATGACGTTTACCGAGCAGCAGTCACTATAATGTGAAGTCAGCATGAAGTAACAGCCGTGCAATCGTAATGTATCCATCTCACCGATGCGCGACGTGGTTCTCATGCATAAATACGAGACCCTATCCGTCTGTCTCAGTGTCGAAATATAGAGGGCAGGCTTTGAGACATTTACCTCCATGATTTGCCCAAAGAAATCGACTGCCTCTCCTACCGTGAGGAACTCTGGCTCATTGTATACTCGCAACAGAGGCATAACTATGAACGAAGTCTTCTCCTCGGGGACGCGCCACCAGTCTAGAACCGGGACACAATGGTTGCGTGGATCAGAACGGAGAGGCTCGGAGTTAAAGAACAGAGCGACGTCCAGTTCTTCGTCGTTCTCCTTCCCGGTCGTAGGGAAGGGAACGAGTGCCTTGATATGAACGAGTTTTCCGTCGGACATTCGTGTAGCGTCTATATGATCGATTTTGCCTCTCTGTGAAGCAATAACTTGTCAAATCGAGAGGCTCAGAGTTCGATGAAGCGTGCTTACCTTCAGCACACCATCTTCATGACCTCCAGGGTAATCGTTGGCGTCTATCCACGACGGCTTCCAGCCAGGTCTAAACCGTGGCCTCAGCATGTACCCCCTGGTCTGCAGCATCGGCTGCCTATTACGCCACCACCTCTCTGCTCTGGTAAGGAAATACGGTGAAGCTGGGTCCTCGTCTGGCTTGAGAACCTTCCCCGATTCCATTTTCGAACAAGTCCACGCGCAGGCCCTAGTAATTGGTAATGAGCCGTGAGTTTGAATGGCCAATAGAGCGTTCTAAACAGGTTACATACCGGAGCCCAGGTTGGCAATGCTGTCGCAGCCTGAGCGTGTTTCGTTTTCAGAGGACGAGAGGACGATCATTGGCATGCTGTCCTGGCGCGTGGTGTCCGCCGATGATCGTTTCCCGTACCTGGGCGCCAGGCCGACCAGTATTATGTAAGCAGGCAAGGTCGATAGTATCGACACCGTCCTCATATCCGACGGCAAACCCACACTTATGAAGGTGATAGTATCCTGACCAGGGAGAAAGCAGGGAACGGAACAGATGAATGTGGCACTTTCACGCATCAGTACGGCCTATTATTCTTGCCAATAGCCTGCTGCGCTCTGGATCCTGCGATAGAATTCGCCTTCTTCTGCTTATTTTCTATGTCCAAGCATCCATAGTTTCGTCTGCATCAAACTGTACCGAATGGGACGAGGGGTTTGCTTCTCAGAGCTCGAGTGACTTGCTCAATAAATCTAACTTATATATGACTTCAACTTTACCGATAAGCCTTACCGAGTCTGCCGGAGATGTAGTATACAGAACGTAGCAGTCGAGACTTGGATACTTCATATGGAGTCACTTTTGGAGACGTAGTCGGAGAAAGCGACAGCGAGAACGTACTGAATTTGCAACTCATGCAAAACTTCTGATGTCATCTTCGAAAGAGCATCACATTCTTGTGCGGAGTCACGGCTTAGCGGGTATAGCTGGCAATCTACAAGCTACCCAACGCGCTGTACGGAAGACATGCTTGCCTGTCCTCCAGATTCCAGCTGCTGCCGACTCGTCTCTACTAACGAGCCGTTGTCGGAGCTGTGTTCTCGACAGCGACCCGAGAAGCGCCCGAAACTCTGTGAAAGCTTCACGGATCGTTGGCCGACCTTGAGGGTCATCCATAGTCATCGCGGCTATCAGAGTGTCCATAAATCTAAGATTTCTGTATCGCTGAAAGCAGTCATGTTAACCGTGATTGTATAGACGATCGATGCAATGGGCTTCCGTACCTTGAGAAAATCGCATCTGATGAGATTACCGATATAATAAATATCGGTCGGAAAGGGGTCGTAGAACTGGAGGGGTGAGTGGTTCATCTCAGGTGCAGTTCTATCTGCACCATGAGTTTTCACCGAACGAGGCGGCCAGGGTCCAGGGCCATTCTGGGGATCAAATCGATCCGAAAGCCCAAAATCGATCAAGTAGTATTTGGGAGCACATTCGGTACGAGTGGAATGCGGTGCGCGCCTACGGAGATCCTGAGTCATATCCGTTTCAGCAGGATGGAAGGATTTGGGGTACATGTCAGTCGGATCCATCATGACATTCGCCGAGCAACAGTCGCTAGATCATGATATTAACACGGAGCGACGGACATACAGTTACGTTGTATCTCACCGATGCGCGACATAGTTCTCATGCATAAATGCAAGACCCTATACATCTCTATTAGAATCGAATTATGGGGCAAGGTTTCGACGGATTTACCTCCATGACTTGCCCAAAGAAACCGACCGCTTCCCCTACTGTGAGGAACTCAGGCGAGTTGTAAACTCGCAGCAGAGGCATGACTATGAACGACGTCTTTTCCTCGGGTATGCGCCACCAGTCTAGGATTGGGACGCAATGATTGCGGGGATCGGAGCGGCGAGGCTCAGAAGAAAAGAACAGAGCGACGTCCAGCTCTTCGACATTTTCCTTTCCAGTCTCATCAAAGGGAACTAATGCTTTGATATGTACGGTTTTTCCGTCAGAGATTCGTGTGGCGTCCATATGATCAACTTTGTTCCTCTACGAGATGGCTCATGGTTGAATCAGCGAGCTAGGAGTCCGTTTGGAAAGTATGCTTACCGTCATCAAACCATCTTCATGACCTCCAGGGTAGCCGTTGATATCTATCCATGACGGCTTCCAACCAGGTCTAAACCGCGGCCTCAACATGTATCCTCTGGCCTGTAGCATTGTACATCTATCACGCCACCACCTCTCAGCGGTTGTCAAGAAATAAGGTGAAGCTGGGTTCTCGTCTGGCTTGAGAACCTTCCCCGGTTCCATCTTCGAACGAGTCCACGCGCAGACCCTAATTAACAATCAACCAGTTCGAACAACCATAGAGTATTCTAAACAGGTTACATACCGGAGCCCGGGTTGGCAATGCTGTCGCAGTCCGAGTGTGTTTCGTGTTCAAAGGGTGGGACGACGATTGTTGGCATGCTGTCCTGGCGCGTGGTGTCCGCCGAGGATCATTTCCCGTACCTGGGCGCCAGGCAGGCCAGTATTAGTCATGGACAGGCCATGCGCTGATTTCTGGGAACGTGCAGATCCGCTTGGCTCCGTTTCCGTATTGACAGGGCAGGACAGTGCTCATCGACCTTGATCCACGCTGCCCTTGTTTTGGCTAAGGACCGCCGCGTAACGGGTTCTGGTCTCCCAACTCGAAGGCATAAGTTTCATGTTTCAAGTCTGCGATAATGCACGCCCTCCTTAGCAGGGCACCACTCTCCAGCGCCTCACAGGGCCCCGACCAGAGGAGCGCGGCCAATGGGCTGAACGAGGCATCAACGAGCCCCGGTATCTTCCACACCTCATGTTTCCGGCGCAAAGTACTGCAGGGTGAGAAGAGAAGCATACCACGGGCCCTGCACGTGGAAAAGAAGACGAAGAGACTGAGAGGTCGACTCTCCCTGCCGTTTGTACCAGAATTCTTTTTGTTCTGCGCGACCAGTCTATCGATTCGGCACCCGGTCGACGCATCCTACTACACAACGATCTGATTTTGTTATAGTGTCACTCTTCGGGGTCCGCACGTCTTTCTCTGGCTCCGTTCGTCTTGGGATAGCGCCGGAAGTCGAGGCCGCCCTCGTAGCCGAACCAGGTATAGCGTTTGCAGTGCGGGCCTCGCAGGAGCAGGAGGAAAAGTTGCAGGCCCATGCAGCCCAGCCCGTAACCCGCCGCCGCGCGCCACCCGTGTTCGACGTATATTTTCGTGCTTGTTGGCGTTCCTATCAGTTGCCCGACAAATTTCTGGTGAAATGTGTTAGTGGGGTGGAAACGATCGCGAAGAAGTGAAGCTACCGAAAGAATGATTATGGCATTCAGTCGTGAGCGCGCGGCTTCTTCGATGCTAGTACCCTACTCAGTATCTTCGCTTCTAGGAACTATGGAATATGAGACTCACCTCATGACGGAAGACATCAGCGAAAGCTGCTGCATCGTGTCGGAATAGTCTAACCCTACGCAGACCACTACGATCGCAGCAATGCTGACACCAGCGGCGCCGGTCTGGATGGCCCAGAACACTGTCATAAGGAGTGTACCGAGGAGCGCTGAATGCCATGGGACGAGATGGTCGATGAAGCGACCTGTGAGAGGCGCTATTGAGACGCCGAACAGGCCAATTAGCCCAAAGAGGCCAATGACGAGCCTGGTAGATACGATGCGCATTCAGCGAACATTATGCTATGCCGGCGAAAAGAACTTACGTCGAGTAATGGTAGGGCGACTGGCCCAATATGAAGGTCAAAGTGACCCAGAAATTGATGTAACACATATCCGAGGCTAGAAGAATGAGATACGTTTGGATGAGCCGCGGCTCGGTGACAGCGAGCTTCGCCATGGACCATAGTATCCCGATATAAGTCATGTTTTTGGTCTTCGGTGGGTAGTCGGGAACCACGAGGTATAGCGCAACGCACAGAGCGTACTGCACCCCGATGGCCATGTAGTATACTATTCTCCAGGACGCAAATTCCGCGATAATTCCCGCAATCACGCGCGCAATGACGATCCCGAGGAGGTATCCTGACAGTACGATGGACATGGCGGAGGCGCGTCGCTCTGGCGGTGCTAGGTCGGCTGCGAGTGGGATGAGGATGGGCGACGCGATGGTACAGACGCCGACGAGGAATGAAAGTGCTTCGAAGACGTCGACGGAGCTAGTCACGGCGAGACCGATGGTTATGGATGCCGAAGTAAAGACACTGGCCAGGATGAGGGGTCGACGACGGACGAGATCACCCATCGGGGTGATGAACAGAAGCCCGACAACATACCCTGCTTGAAGCAGCGTTGGAATTCTGTACACCGTCTGTATTAGTTCTATGACAATGCTCGGAAGGGACTTCGTAAAAACCGGAACGAAAGACTGGATCCAAAAACCCACTGCGAGCCCATGCATACCTTGAAACTCTGCTATCCGACACACCGAACGAGCTCGCGAGTTGGACTACGAGACGAGGTCAGATGCAAAGACCACGTGAGGAGAAAAGATAGCACTCACTGAGGAGAGGTTGACAGTAATATAGATTCGCAACGGCTGTTCTGCTGTCAACATTACATACATGTAAATGAAGGGAAATGAGCGTACAAAAGGTACAACTCATGCCGAAGACCGCGTTCAGCAGCAGACTGAAATGGCGAGGCTGGCTTGGATCGTAGCGATTCCAGCCAGGCACCGGGATAAACCCAAAGTCTCGGGGGTGTTCATTCCCACATGATATCGCTACGCTCGTGTCTGTGGGCGTCGCAGGGATCAGATCTGTAGCTTTCTCCTCCTTGCTCATCGTTGTTGATGGAGAGAAAAGTCGCAGGAGATCGATGGCGACGAGTCTGGGAGGTGGCCATGGCGTGCCTTTGTCAAGTATGCTTCACGATACCATCCGGAGATTTCAAATGGCTTCTTTCAATTTTCTGGTGGTGCCGCCGGGATGGTCAATTTATCTGCGAGCGTCAGTGGTCACATGCCCTAGCGTGCCGACATCAGAATGTCCATTACTTAGCGGCGGCGGCTGAGCAATGCTGACGAAGCGTAGTATGAGCTCCAGCAATTCTGCGTTTCAGAGAACTGATCCATGATCTGGAACATGGAGAAGGGAACATAGTGGTGTAGAAGGAAGCGACCGGTTTCAGGGAAGCAACGCGCGGAGCGACTCGGACTCACGCGAAGACCACATGAGCACACTCAAAGCATCACGTGATGCGCATCAGGGAGGTCGAAACTAAGGTAGGAAAATTCTCTACTCGTTCTGCATGCGTCTAAATACGTCGAAAAAAACAACCATACGAGGTCATTTGAATGCAGTCTTCAAGATTATCCAAAGAATATATGCTGCTCCCACCGAGACGCTAATGAGCACGGTAACCATCTCGGCCCACACTTCCCTCATGTTTCTTACCAGCATCTTTCCACTCTCTGCGTCGAACACAATCTTCGCCTCTTCCTCAGAACCTGCGGCAATGTCTCCACCTTCCTCCTTGCCTACACCAGAGTATTCTGTGCGCGGACGAAACGACGTCTTCCGCATGCCTAGATTCCAGTACGTGATCCGCACCAGGCCTTCGCGAATCACCGCTCGTCGCTTCGCGACCCATGCCTGTCGGGGATACCACCGCAAGAACCAGAGTGGCACACGCTGGCCGATGAGGGCTGCGTGCAGCTTTAGGTACATTGTCAGTTTCGTTTGCGGAATTCCAAGGTGACTGGACAGCGAGGGACCGAGGAGGAAGCGCGCGAGAGCGGAGTTGAACGCGAAGGTGGTACGGAGGGGCGGGCGGTCAGACATGGCGTGCAATATGGGGAGTGTGGGAGGCAAGAGCTCCATCGAGCTCGTGATAGAAGGTTGGGCAGAGAAGAGGTGAATGGCGGCGGAGGCGAGGTACTTGCTCGAAGTCTGGGGCGTGGCGAAGTACTTTCTCAGTATTGCCGGCGAGACGCCCAGGTAGAAGCCTATATGACGCCAGAGGGCGACGTACGCACTAGCCTGCTCAGGTGAAGCGAGAAGGTTGAAACGAGCCAAGCACCACAACGGGATCGTGGAAAAGGCGCCGAGACTGGTCGCGGAAATGAGACAGACGTATGGAGCACGGTAAGAAATTGGTACTCACGTCGCGCTCATGTCTTCCTGGTTGATAGGTACGAAGTCAACGCCTTGAGCCTCGTCCTTCTCGAATCGCTCTTGCACCCTGTGCCGTGCGACGCCATGCAGCATTCTGACGCGCACCGCAGCTTTCCAGCCCTCGCCATCGGGTAGGATGCGTGCAAGGCCATGCTCTGTAGGACGCTGTTTGTCCTTGACAGGTGTCAGAGTACACCCCATGACATCAAGAATGAACTGAAATGTTTCCATGAGGCGAATGAAGGTGCGATCATCGTGTATCTTGGAGAAAGGAGCGGGCACAGGAGGGAGACCACCGGCCATTTCTCCTCTTGTCTGGCCATGCGGGACGAGATAGGAAACGGCATGTAACGTTCTGACTATTCGGGGGCTACATGGGAGAAATTTTAAATAATGGCGCATTCGCTAAACAATCCTATACACTTGCCTAGCAAATCCCCCAGCCAAACTATAGTAGAGAAGCGCCTGGGCGATCTGGATGGCGTAGTCGAGGAAGAAATTGGTAGCAGTGCGGTACTCCTGTTCCGTCATGCAGAGATCGTCTGGAGGTCGTTCATATATTGCATCAAGGAAACAGAGCGCAGGGTCAAAACCACTTGGGTCGCGAGCTTCGTCATGTTTCTCTAAAGCGGCGAGCAGGTCTTTGCCAGCGTGTGTGGACGGGTCAGGAGCTAGTGTCTTCAGCGCTTCGTCACACTTTCTATCGCCTTCCTGTCTCCATCTTTGGTTACAAGGGAATAGGAACAGGTCAGATATGGTAGCGACACAACCCAGTTTGGATGATAACGCACGCACCGCTGAACGACTTCTTCCGACACGCAACTCGAATCCCATTCGAAGATATGGCCCCAGCGACTTTCTACGACATCTCCAATTTGAAGGGTTCTAGTTTCTTCGGAGTCTTTGACAGGCCTATACACACGACCATCGTTTGACCGAGACAAAGACCCTATGGTGATTGACATACTGGAGACAACGGCGAATTATCTGGTCGAACTGCTTGTTCGCAAGAAGAATGTCAGTGTCACCATACTAGTCGCCTCGTGAAGGCGAATGCTTGTGAATTAGTTTCGGCGACGTCTCGAGAGACATTGGTTAAGGGGTGGCAGTGGACGTGTCATGCAAGAGGCAAACATGCTAGAAGGTTTCGGATCGTCGCCAGCTTACTGACCCCGCCCGCGGCATGCAGCGGTCCGCCGTGAGGGCCATCGGGAACGCTTACCCAAACCACCAGCATCTAGTCGCCAACACTATTGCAGAGTCAGTCACGAGCCCCTTCAACGCAAAAATGCTACATCCTCGTGGTCTATGAAGAGTGCATACCGTCGCTGTGTCGCGTGTTTTTGTTGATTTGCGTTGCACCCATCATCGGCCCTGGCATCAGGGTTCCAATGCAGATCATATCGACGGGGCAACGATATTTGCAAGCGCCTCGCTTCGCTGCTGCGGTGCATCCCTTATATGCGACTAACTTCATGGGGTGCAACGGGCTCACCTTTCTTCTGTCTGACCACCACAAGGGAATTTGAGCTCTTCGGAGCCTCGCCTGATGCTCGCTCATTCTCTGCGCAGGACACGAACGTCTTCTCCATGGCCCATTTCGCGCTAGACAGAGCTGTGTTCACTGCAGTCTTTGTCGAGTGCATTACGTATGGTACGCATTGTCGACCTCGCGCTCTTGAGGATTGACTGACGGTGGCAGCTCTCAGGCATATGCCTGATCATGAGTGCCTCAACCGCCGCGGTTTTTGTGTATCTGCGGGCACAGGGAGGACTGGCAGATAGACGCTTATTTATTGTATTGATCTTCATGCTGGTGGTGGTGACCATTGTAAGAACTCTCGTTCCTGATCTGCCAACCTGTGCTTACAAGTCGTCTACACACCCCTAGCATGTCGTCACCTCATACATTTGGGTCGCAAACGCATTTCTTCAATCTGATGACGTCGACGGTTATCTGTCAAACGTATCAAACCCTTTGTTCATCATCCGGAATACGGCGCTTATCTTTCAGACATTCTTGGGCGACGGAGTCAACGTGCGACCATTCATCTGGTCGAACGTCAAAAGTCACTGAAATTTTACGCTAGATCTGGCGCTGCTACGTTGTATTCAATAGGAAGGCGACGATGATTGTTGCACCAGCTGTGCTGATGCTCGGAGGCATCGGTGCGTTCTGAGACTTCGTCAGAAAGAATCAGTGTAACATCTTGAGCCCAGTCTGCAGTTTATCAGGATTAGCACAATTTCCTCACGCAAGCCCGAATGTCACTGTCTTCAACCGTCCTAGTCGATGGATAAAGGCATACGTCCTCCTGATGATGGCGACGAATATCTACTGCACTGGTGCGTCTGCGGTCTGCACATTACGGTTTTCTCGGTTTCAGAAGTTGACCGTTATTGCTATTGGAAGTGGCGATCATCCTCAGAATATTCACGTCTGGACGTGGCGCGAGTCTCAGCAATTTATACCCGGTCCTCGTCGCGATAATCGAGACAGGCTCTCTATACACGGCGAGCCTCCTTGCATATATCGTCGCGTTCTGGCTCGGGTCGAATGTGCAGTACATCATCGTTGCCATTCTGACCCCTCTTGTGGTAATTGCGCTGGCACCTCTGTTGTTTTCAGCATCGCATCGAGACTAATTTATCTCTCTAGCCGGGCATCTTTTGCCTTTTGATTCTTCAAGTCAGGTTCCACAACGCCGTCTCCTGCGATACCAGCACGGATACCTATACCTTGACAGAGCTCACCCATGTGTCGTTCAGTGCAGTGCACCACGCATTCAGCCTTTCTAGAGGCACCCGAGGGAGACGCGCCGTATCATGTAGCGCGTCTCCTTCGGTCGCCGTCCAGACTTTGCCAGAAAACCAGGAGGAAGAAGGCTGCTCGGACTTGGGCGACGTAGGGTCGGACGAAAAGGGAATCTCGCACCGGTGACCAGCGGAGGTGACTTATCAGTGTAAGATTCGTTTTCTTGATGTTGAATATGCTAGGATTGCCGGTCGTATCTTTCTGCCGAGTGTTTTCATGAGCCAATGCGATGGCCCTCTTCCCGTCCTGCGAACAAACAAGTCAACTTCCCTGTCACGGCGACCGCTGTTCCGGGGTGCCTGTTGGGGTATCTGGCGACCATGTCAACGATGTCGAACGCAGCGCTCGCCAGGAAGGAATACTAATGGATCCGGGGCTTCATCATTTTGACGAGGTGAACAAATGTTCTATTTTCCGAGGTGAGCTTACAATGCCCTGAATCTCCTCGTTGTTTTTCTTCCGGAGGAATTTTCAGCGCTGACGTCAGACGGGCAGGCGTCCAGCTCTAGATTTCCTCGGGGTCGCGCTTCAACACGATGTCTTGCCAACAGATCGTGTCGAGGAGGTGGCATGCACTGAGATTATCCGTGCTCAGATTCTGGCATCGATGACATTGACGTACGCTTCATCTACAATGCTCATCACCTGTGTCCCGAACGACGCCTGACATTCCCGCTCAGACCGAAGAAGACAGGGCGGGTTCGTTCTGTCAATCTGCGTCGCAGCCTATACGCATATTCGACACCATGACTTTGATCCGGATACGAAGAGCTACAGACCACACCATGCGCGAGGTTTACACGGCATATGAGCCCTCACGTCAGTTGTTGCTTCGCCTGGTCGAGTCCAGCAACGACTCTCGTAACGTCTCCTTCCCAATCATTCTCGCGCTCTCGCATCTGTCAGAGCTGTCACGGTATCACAGTTCACTCGAGACCTACTGCAGTGACCACGGATATCCATCCCAAGGACCGCGGATCCTGGCCTATACGCCTGGTCTGTGTCCAGAGCGGCAGCCGCAACCACGAAATTTTGCGTCAGGGCCCTCATTGGCGCCACGAAGATCAACTGATGACCTAGATGCACTCGCGCCTTTATCATACATAGTCTCCACACAGCACGCGCCAATACTCACTATCCTGCACAGGCCGCAAATTCGTTAAGGTCTCATCAGATCCTGCTTGGAAGAGGACAACAACTCCTAGGCCGTGACCGCATCCAGAGGACCACGAATGATCCAGAGAGGCCGTCGGCGCCCGTTCAGACGCTTGCGCGGTCGCCTATCAGGCTGTGTGAGAGCGGATATAGCCAAAGTAAGCAACGCCATGTTCTCTGTCTGCCTGTCGATGACGGCACCGACTTTGCTTGGATCCTCTTCGGGGTGTTTATATACAAAACCCCGTCTCTGATAGCTGGGAGATGCCAACAGGTTCCACGAGCCACCGCGGCAGTGTCATGTGTGCGGTGCTTCGGGAAGCCTCACAGGCGCGCACCGCTCCCTCCAACGCGTTCCGTCCAACGTGCCGGGCTATCGTGCCTCTTTCATCGGTCCGCGGCTTTCTGTAGACAGACGTGGTTGCTGTCCATATCAGGTTCGATGTCACTTGTTATTCTTATAACACCCAGGCCTTCCTGGAGCCGCTTCTCTTCGCAGCGTTGGCCCCCCCTGATCCTGAGTGACAGGCGATACCTTCTGTCCCTCCAGGATGGGCATACCACTCGATCGTGCGGTGTTCATCGCGCTCTTCGTGGAGACTATTACATATGGTGTGTGGGGTCGAAGACACCTTCTAGAATTTTATTGATATTCTATTGTGCGCAGGTATCTGTGTAACTATGAGCGCGGTCACTACGCTCCTTTTCATGCGCGTGAAGGCCGAGGGTGGGATAGCAGATAAAAGACTGCTGGGAGTGCTACTTCTCATGCTCGTACTGGCGACAGTGGTGAGTCAAATCATTCGTCCTCGCCCCGAGCGCCTCTTATCTTCGCTCCTGTAATCAGCATGTAATACTCTCTTTCGTCCGCATGTTCAATGCTTTCTTCCGGTCCCATGGGCTCACTCCGGCAACTTACCTCGCCAACCTGTCAAATCCTGTTTTCGTTGGTAAAAACACAGTTCTCGTACTGCAGACGATCCTCGGAGACGGCGTCAACGTGAGTCTTTGCCTTGTGAAACACGATTCGAGAATTGACCGGCTCTTTGTATAGATCTGGCGATGCTTTGTGGTATACAACAGTAAGATCAGAGCGATTGTCGCTCCGTTAGTCGTAATGCTTGCGGGTATTGGTACGTGCTGCGGATCATACGCAAGGTTTGCGATCTCATCTAGTCCCTAGTTGCCGGCTGCTTTGTTCTCGCGACTCTCGCGCAATCGAGCGAGAGCACGACAATTTTCAGCAATCCGAATCGCTGGATAAAGGCGTACGACGTGTTCATGATGAGTACCAACGTCTATTGCACAGGTACGCATGCTTTGGGTGCATACACATTCGTACGAACTCAGCCATGTCTCTTCAGTCGCCATTGCCTTCAAGATCTGGATCACGGGAAGCCATAAGACTAGTCTAGGCAACCTCCTCCCTGTCATGGTTGCGATCGTCGAAACTGGCGCGCTATACACGGCCAGTCTCATCGCGTTCCTTATTACCTATTTGGCCGAGTCAAATGGCCAATACGTCGCGATAGACATTGTCACCCCTCTCGTGGTACGCTGTCCACCTTCATTCTCTGTCTGACAGCATGATAGAACGATTTGCCCTTCTTTTCAGCCGAGCATCTTCTGCCTCATCATTCTTCAAGTCAAGTTCCACAAGGCGGGTCCTCACGTGTTCGAAGTCAGTACACCCCATCAGTCGAAGGAGCAGTCGCGAATATCGTTCGGTGGCCTGCGTCGTGCTTTGAAGCTAGGGAAAACTCCGAATAATATGGGGGTGTCGACCTTCCAGATGCAGCCTGTTGCTATTCAGATTTCGACAGAGGCCGAGGAGCATTATCCTGGCGAGGAGCATCCGAGAATGTCGAAGAAGGACCCCGATAACGACTTTAGGGACGTATGATTATTCAATGTATCACGATACACGAAGGGTGTATGCTGTATTTATAGTCTGAGTCTGTAGCACTCGATAATTGGATGCCAGCATTCAAATACTCGACGATCTTGTAACGACCTATATATTAGACCGGCAGCAGCCATTCAAGCCACTTATTTGAACAGTTATACAAGGATAAATAATTAGTAAATATATAATGGGCCGAGTCCTTTCTAGGATTTGCCTCCGTAGGCTCATCATTGATGTCGCTGGTCGCTGGCTCAGATGCGAGCCTCAGTACTGCTTCATCCTACATCTAACTACGTGTCTGCATCAGACGAGACCCTCTCAGGTGAGATAATCAGAATCTTCCTCAGATCCATTGAGGTGTGTCAGGCTCGGACGACCTGAATTCGGAGAATCCATCGGAACTCCGGATCCATGCTCATGTACAGCCATATCCAGGCGCCGCCAAACCCCCTAACACGACTTGAACACGCCTCTTGCGTACGGCCTACATGGTCTGGACGGCGCATGGTGCACTAGTACCGACCCTTCGCAACTCCGTCTCTAGCCCCATCACCTTAGATCCAAACTCGCATGCCTCTAGTAATCCCTACACTCCGCGACTCTGCTGGCTACCTCGCATCTGGCCTGTATGGAGCTCGCGGGCTTGATTTTGTCGTCACCGTCATTTGCCTTTTTTTGGCCTTCGTGGTGCGCGGATCCGTGCAGCGCCGACGGGCGTATCCTCCCGGCCCGCCTGGGTGGCCCATTGTAGGAAATGCACTGCAGTTGCCTTCACGAAAGCATTGGTTGAAATTCGACGAGTGGTCGAAGAAGTACGGTGTGTAATTGGTTCATAAGCGGTGTGCTCTCAACGGTCGGAGATATCTAATTATTGCTTTTTTTTGGGACGGTTGCAGGTGATGTTTTCCAGTTCTCGTCTCTTGGTGAGAAGACGATTGTTCTTGGGTCTGCTGCAGCTATAAGCGAACTCTTCGATGCCAGAGGTATGTTTGAGTCGTCCGGGAAAAATAATCTATGACTTCATTATATGGCCAGGTGACATTTATTCTGACCGTCCATCTGCAATAATGGCGGGGGAATTGTACGTGTTTGGCTCTCCACAGTCGAAACACTAATAGACATGCATAATCTCGCCTCCTAGGGTAGGATGGAACCTGGGACTGGGATACGCAAACTACGATAACTCGTCTACGCATACTGCAACTCCAGAATCGCCCCACCCAGTGCACTCGAACGCCCGCTTCCGCGCCTTGCGCAAACTCTTCCACAACTCCATAGGCCCTCAGGCGTGCTCCCAGTCCTCCTTTGTCTCTATGCAAGAGCAAGAGCGTACGAAGCTGCTGCACCGTCTTCTCATCACGGGGAAGCAGTATCCCGCTGGTAGCGATTTTGGCAACCCGATACGCCAGTGCGTCGCGCTGTCCTACGATCACTCGCTTGTGCCGAGTCGATGCATCCCGATGCAGGTCCTCTGCAGCGCTCATATTGCGACTGACTTATGGATATCAACCGTCGGCTGACGACCACGACCACGATAAATTGGTACAGATTGTGAACGATGCGATGTTAGGCTTTTCTGTCGCCTCGGAGCCTGGGGCGTTCTGGGTGGAGTATTGGCCGTTCTGTAAGTCCGAACCGGGGGGCTGCGGCTGCGGCTGCGGTTTTATTTGGCACCACATTAAGTGCCTGTTTGAACCGAAGGGTTGCTAAAAATGTTCACAGTGAGACACATACCGCCGTGGGTTCCTGGCGCAGGGTTCCACAGTAAGGTCAAGCAGATGAAGGAAGATCGAGAAAAGCTCTACGATATTCCGTTCCTCTACACAAAGCACCAGATGGTACGCGTGACCATTGTTCACGGCCTCTATGATACTGATGTATCCCAAAGCTAAGAAATTTTGCACCTAAGTCCATGGTGTCCACCTTGTTGTCTCGCAAATCGCCTACCCGCGATGAAGAACTTATCAAGGCCGCAGCAGCTTCTTTATATTCTGGTATGTTCATCATTGCGCATAGCCCATCAGAACTATCGAGCTGATTCAGTTTCTATGTATACTCAGGTGGAGCCGAAACCGTACGCACCCCCAAAATCTGCTGTTTGTAGCAGAATTCAATAAAGAAGGACGTTGAATAGACGCCTTCTACGCTATTGTCGTTCCTCCTCGCAATGGTGGTTTATCCCGATGTGCAGACGCGCGCACAGGCCGAGCTAGATGCTCTTCTCGGCTCTCCTGATGGATCCTCTTTACGTCTGCCCACGCTTGACGACCGCGCGCGTCTGCCATACGTCAATGCCTTGATCAAGGAGGTCTGGCGTTGGAACCCCTCCGTACCTCTAGGTACCGACCGTTGCATCCGCCAGACGGCTCGCGATGGCTCAATAAGTTCTCCAGGACTAGCGCACCGAGTAACAAAGGACGATACGTACAATGGGTTCTTCATTGAGAAGGGTGCTACGGTGTACGCCAATATTTGGTGCGTGTTTTGAGTTCGCACGCGAGCTCTATACATATATCTTAACCCTAGGTCAATTCTCCATGATGAGCGGACATATCACTCGCCGTATGAATTCTTGCCCGAGCGCTTCCTCGACGATGCAGGGGCACTCAGGGCGCTCGACAAGATGGAGGACCCGAGTTGGACTGCTTTTGGCTTCGGCCGTCGGTTTGTCCCCTGAGCTAATTGGTGATGCAGTGTTCCATGTTTATGACTGACATGGCTGCCCCGTAGGATCTGCCCTGGCATGCATCTCGCGGACAATTCTATCTTCATATACATTGCGTCTATCTTATATATCTTCAGGATAGTCAAGGCTGTAGGGGACGATGGCGTAGACATTGAGCCCGAGGTAGACTATGACGGCTTCATTAGGTGCGTGACCTCATGCGGACCTGCGCCTGCCATTGAAGCAATTGCATTGCAGCCAACCGAAGCCGTTCAAGTGCAGGCTTGTTCCGAGATCGGAAGCAGCAGAGGCACTCGTTCTTCGTATTATGCAGGAGATTGAAGCTTCTGCCGGAAGCGATGACGACAGCCTGGGAGGCTGGGATTAGACGTGCATTCGCCCGAGGCTAATGAAGGTGAGCAGATGTGTGAACTCCGCGGACGCGTTTAATGAAACAATTCTATAGTGCCATCTCAGCAGCGTATCCTAACTCAGACATGATTGCTATCCATATTCTATCGCACACGGCCTGTGTCGACCAGAACAGGCCTCTAGATCCGTACAAGGACACCGAGTCCTTATTTATCTGAATCACCGAGGGCCGCCGGGTCCTTATTTATCTAGCACCACCAGTGACTGCAGTCACCTGTCCCTATTTATATAGACATGTAACGCCTGTAATGCATATACACTGTACCTTGTATGAGGCAGCAGCCGATCGCAGCTGGATCTTCGCCCCCTCGAGGCGGGAGAAGCCCTCGAATTTGCCTCTCCTTCTTGAGAGTCACGTGCGCACCCTAATGGGCGCGTCTTTGTTGTTGCTGGCGCGGAGGTCGACGAAATGGCTGTCCTTTCCGTTTCTAACGCCCTTTGTCTTTTGGCCGCCCACGTTCCTCTTTGGTCCCCCTTCACGACGCTGGGGGAACACGTTTGTTGTGTTGCCATTTGGGAATCCTTGTTCTCGTGTGGTATATAAGCCCACGACGTAGCGTGCATAGCCCGACGTGCTACGCGTTATCTCTTACCACCACTATCATGCGTTTTAGCAAACTTGTCGTTGGTGGGGCGGCGCTGGTGGGCTTGGGCTCTTTGCCTAGTGCTCTAGCGTGGGGGGCTGCAGGTGCGTTTCATTTGTCTTATCGTCCTTCTCATTTCAGCGTCACAAAATACGACACTTTCCTGTGTCGTCGTGTTCGGAGACTCCAGAAATCACTCTCTACAGTACACATGAATGCGAACAGCTGCTAACACATCCTTTCAGGTCACGAAATTGTCGCGACCATCGCCCAAATCCACCTCCACCCCTCTGTCCTCCCTCTGCTCTGTTCCATCCTGTACCCCGACAGCCTCTCAGACACCTGCTTCCTCGCGCCGGCCTCGACCTGGGCCGACCGCTTCAAGTATCGCATGCGGTGGTCCGCGCCGCTGCACTACGTCGGCGCCGTGGGCGACCACCCGTCCGACACGTGCGTCTTCCCCGGGGACAAAGGCTGGGCGGGGCGCGACGGCGGGAACGTGCTCTCCGCGATCCGCAACGTCACGACGATCCTCGAGGACTTCGTGCAGGATGCCGTAGCTGCACAGGGGCGCCTGCGCTGGAGCGCGGATGTTGACAGGGCGGAGGAGGCGCTGAAGTTCTTGATCCATTTTGTGGGCGATATGCACCAGCCGCTGCACCTGACCGGGCGCGACCGTGGCGGGAATGGGGATAAGGTGTCGTGGGACGGCCGAGTGACCAGTACGTCGTGCATCTGTATTTTCTCTCCATATTTTCGTTTATCGAACGCAATTGCCAGACTTACACTCGCTGTGGGATGGACTCCTCATCGCCAAGGCGCTCCGCGGCATACCCCGCTCCTCGAACTACTCTCTCCCGCTCCCAGTGCCCGCAGTCGAAGCAGCACTCCGCGGCGCGATCTACGACCCATTCATCCGCAAGCTGATGTGGGAGGGCGTTGGTGTAGGCAACGCTCACAAAGGCCGGTGGGAGGACGACGTGGAAGGCTGGCTCGACTGCCCGGACTCGTCGAAGAGCCAAAGCACAGGCTGGCTCGCGCAGCTCGGACAGGCGGTGCTCGACATCTTCCCACTCCGCCAGCCCGCGCAGGACACGGACGACGACACGCTCTGCCCGTACGCGTGGGCTGTGCCCATCCACAAGCTGAACTGCGACCTCGTGTGGCCGAAGGAAATGGACGAGCCGCCGTACGGACACGCCGCTTACGATGACTTTGATCACGACCACGACGAGTTCGAGTGCCGCGGCACGTCGTGCGGGGACGAGGAGATGCGCGAGCTGCTGTGGGGCGACTTTGAGGCCGAGGGCCGACCCAGGCGCAATGACTACCTGGAGCTGGACACGCCCGAGTATGCGGGCAGGATCGAGAAGGAGTGGTTGGTCGAGCACTTACTGGCACTGGGTGGAATCCGGCTCGCTGGAGTGCTCAACGGTATCTTTGCACCTCTGATCGAGGACAGCGCTGTGCCCGCGAAATTCTGAATAACGACTGAAGAGAATACTTACAATTTGGCCTGAATGCATGGCGCTTCTACTCACATCCCTGTAACATATATGTATCATCAACCAAGTTATAGATAACAACACTTACTACGCTGTAGACCATTTTTTACGAATTATATTTGAGTCGACGGATTTGGCAGGCGGATTACCATTTTGAACGACGTTGCCGTTATATACGTTGTTACCGCCATTATCTGCTTTCTTCACAGCAGCCACATACTCCCTCCATCATCCCGAACGACGGCGGCGACATTGCAATCCGAAATGTCTCAGTACGCTCATTTCTTCAGGCATTTCATTGACGCAATCCTTGAAGCCTTCTGACGGTCGGTAATTGATCAGGATCATTCTGCCAGATCGTGCGACGGCCAGTACTCACCTTGAGTCTAGTAGATGTCAACCGTCATCGGAGCATTTCCGACCGTCTTGACCAAACCATCAGAAATTGCCTATAGGTGATCCCGGAAACTTCAGCTCGGTGGAATATCGTGAATGACTGACCCACGGTATGTCGTCTGCACCCGATCGCTGCGAAACTCTTCATCGCCGACGACGTTAGAGAAAACACCGACTCGGTTCTGATATCGACGACGAGTTGACACACTAATTCCGGGATTGCAGAACGCCATGTGGATTGGAACCTTCTGGCAAGTTAAGTCCAGACCCAAACGCGCTTCCCCGGGGCCGTCGATCGGCACATACACACCCCCAGCGGACGACACTCCTATGTACTGATCCAGCAACGCTTCGCGAAGCACCCCTCGACCCTCGACCCTCGACCCTCGACCCTCGGTCCTGCACGTCCCCAAAGACCGTCGCGAGCCCCATTTGCGCCCTGCGCCATCATCACATCGCGAGGTCCCGCCCTGAGCGCGGCACACTTTATCGCCCCACATCTGCACCTGCACCTGCACCCCCGCCGACCCGGGATCTCCTTTGTCGGCCGGTACATGTACATGTACGCAAGTAAGAAGAAGTGGTGCGCGGAGGCAATCTGCCCCATCAGCCATATCGGGCAACTTCGCGCAGAGACCGCACCGTCCCACGAGTACTGGGTTCTCTGCGCGGTTATCGCCATAGGACGGCGGTGCGTTCGCGCTCGCTCTCGGTCGGTGGGTATGCTATGCTATGGGCGTGCGGGGCTGGCAGCATTGGTGCCGGCCGGCCGTGACGCACATTCGAATCCGAATCTGAGTTCATCAGCGTTAGCGCTAGCGTGCCTGCCCTCTTGCCAGTGCTCTCCCTCTCGCCTGCCTCTCGCCTTCGTCTTCCCTGCCGCTCCACGCCCACGCCCGCGCCCACGCCAGCCGCTGCACATACGCACACGGCTGCAGACACCCGGACGCCGTGCGCGAGGTTCTGCCGAACAAACGGTATGGACTACATACATCAACCCGCCGCAGGGCGATCAGCGACGAAGGAAGAGCTTCCGCGCCCAGGACGTCGACGTCGAAGAGCAGGGAGCTATGTACATGTATGGGCCTGCGCGTCCGCAAACTGCCCCTGCGGCACAACTCTGCGCACGCGCGCATACGAGCTCGGCATGCGGCTTCGCCCTTCGCCCTTCGAGCTTCGAGTGCTAATGCCGTCTGCGGACGGGCAGCTCCACCACCACGCCGCCACCACGTACAGGGCAGACGTACAGGACCCTTTCACCGTGCACCTCGCAGTGAGGTTCATCTCCCGTCATCCTTCCCCTTCCCCGCGGGGTGCGCCTCTCCCCGTCCCCGCACCCTGCCTAATCTCTCTCCCAGACTCCAGACTCACCCTCCGCGCGAGCGCCATGACAAAGTGCCGCGCGGACCGTCACCGTGACGGCTGGGGTCTCCACGCGGTACGTGCAGTATACGGCGAATTGCATGACATCGCAGCATCGAGACATGGACGTCGACGTCAGGCAGGCAGGCAGGCAGGCAGGCACTGCGTCCGAGCGGGCCGGCCCCGTGTGCTGGGTGGGGCTGGGCGGGGAGGGGAGACGTGTAACCCAACCCAACCCATGGAACCCGTACCTGCGGGTACGTGTGCAAGGTCAATTTTTAGATTCCCTCTCGCGAAGTTGTGGATATTTTGGATGAAGAGACTGTCAAGCTCAAGCAGTGCTCTGCATAACCAATGTCAATGCTCGTGATCTCGTCTATAGCTACATGGCTATGAGGCTATCAAATGATACACTTTGCCTCCTCCCCGCCTCATTATCCAAACCCGCCCCCATGGCGCCACTTCACATATGCATACTTCGCCACCCAACCCCCGCCTCCGGAAACCCAAAGCTCGACACTCGACACCTGAAACGTGAAACCAGAGACCAGAGACCTGCCACACGGAGGAATCGCCTGGCATCACCCGCGAAATCGCCGTGCGCACCCGCGCCCTTCTCCTTCTCCTCCTGCTCCTCCTCCTGCGCCTTCTCACTCTTCTCTTCCCTTCACTCTTCCCTTCCCCCGCGGCTCCGGATCCCATTTGCGGACGCGGCGCGCTCTAAAGGCTAAGGCTGATACGCGTGCTGTCGCCTTTGCGGGGCGGCGGTTCGCAGCGGGATGACGGGTCTAGACTGGGCTCGCTTCTCGTCGATGGCTGGGGCTGTTACAGTTCCGGCGCTGTGGAACGCAACTGTAACTGTAGGCAAGCCCGGTTGTTGTCGGCACTGTCAATGCGATGGCCGAAGCAGCCGTCCTTTGCATTCTACATCCAATACCCGATGTCCTCATCTACATTCGCCGCGCTCCCCATGGTACTATGTAGTACGAGTATCCCCGCCTCCATACGACATCTCACATCTCATAGCCCACACCCCGCACCGTACCGGCCTCGGCGCTCAGTCCTCGGGCTCGGCGTCAGCGCTCAGCGCTCTGTTCTCGGTGCTCGCGCTCGGTGTCGGCACTTCTAACGCCCCGCCCGCGCCGCCGCGGTTCTTGCGCGCAGCTACAAAAGGGGCGCGGGCTCCCACCGGGATGGGTGCGCGCGTGTGCCGCCGCTGTTGTGTTCTCCCACTGCGCCGCTCACCCTTTCGTTGTGGATTTCGGGATCTGGGTTGGGTGGTATTGTCGGTGGGAGATGCGTGGTATCGATAGGTGGTGCACGGTACGTCGTGCGTGGTTTGTCCTTGCAGTGGAAGTATTCAACATCTAGGATCGAGGGGCCAGGACCACCTATACCGGTGCCGGCACGCTATAATAACCCCACCCCCCACGCCGCCACGCGCATATAGCACTCGTACATGTCCCGGCACCGTGTGTGCCGCGCATCGTGCATCGTGCATCGTGCATGCGGCCTCGGGTGGCCCACTGTCATTGCTACCGAGCTACCGAGAAGGCGGCACTCGACCGAGAGCGCGAGGGCGACGTTTAACCTTGCTGCTTTCCGCATTCGGTGCTGGTCCGCGCCCTGGTTGATCATGACGCGGTGACAGGATGACTGGGTCCGTTGATCGAATTGGGTCTGGTTGTGGAGGCTGGGATTGGGTTCGCTGGGTGATGGGGCCGGCCTGCGTCGGTGCTGGGTCTGGCTCTGGCTGTCGTCCTGGTTCGGGCTGTGTCTCCGTTTGTCGCTCGGGTCCATCGCGGTCTCCGGTTCTGAATATGGCTGCCGCAGGAATGCAGAAATGCAGCGCAGCGCATTTCCAGAGCTCGGGCTAATGCTCAAACTTCAAGACGCGAATTTTCACGCTGATACTCCGCGTGCATTCAATTGCATCCTCCAGTGCAGTATCGCCCCTGTGCATTTCGTCTCGCTCACTGCTGTGTCAAACGCATATGGTCTCAGGTCCTTTGATCTTCGACTTATGCGCTACAGCTGTAGGTTGCGCATCGATGCACGGGCTGCGGGTCACCGAGCCAACACCGACCTTAGGCTTAAGGGTCGAATTCCAGCCGGCAGTTGCTCGTCCACCTCGTCTCGGGCTTCTCATATACCCATGATCGCACCTCCAAACGCGCACCGCGCCCGCTTTAGTCTATGCTCTACACAACACGTACATATCTGGCAATCCACACTCCTCAAACCCCCTACATCCACTCACACACTCGGAACCCTTCTCTCTCCTCCCGGCCATGAACGTGAAACGCCCACACATATATACTGTAACACCACTGGCCCGACATGAATATCAATACCCCCCCCTGTGCGTCTCCCAATACGTATACGAGCACGACATGCTCAGTACTGCACAAGGCACGACGCGGTACGATCGCTCGTTCGATATCCAGTTCTGGTTATTCGATTGTCGCTTTCTGGCATTTCGGCTGCCGTTCGTGGAGGCTGAGGCTCTTAACTTCATTCCAGCAGGCCTTACGGCGAGATCGGTGATCAGGGGATCTGCATCTGGGTCTACGTCTCCTGGCCCCGTCGTCTGTCCGTGCGTGTATGCATTCCGTTGGCTTGTTCGGCTCCCTTGGCTGTCTGGCGTCTCGTGTGGCGTGGCGTTTGGCGTGGGCGGTCGATTGGGGCACCGGTCAAGTCTAGGATCAGAATCTGGGTCTGGGCTAATGAAGTCTGGGTCCTGGGCTGCCCAAGCGCGGGGGATCGACGTGCGTGTAGGTGGATGTGGGTGTCAGTGTCAGTATATGCGCAGTGGGTCCCGAACAACTTGTTACTTACTTACCGAGGACCTGAGGATCGTACGTGCCGATTCAGAGATGGAATGAAATGCGAACGCGGTCAAGTTACATATACAGAGCTCGAATATACAAGCAAAGCAAAGCAAAGCACTTACTAATACTTGCCCAATATCCTACCTTGCCCTGCCCTGCCCTGTTCCATAATACAACACGGAACTGATCAAGCGCCCGCCAATGCCAATGCCGATCCGATCCTACACTGTACAGTATATAGCTATTGGCCACGCCCATACCATAAGTACCCGATTACCCATTGTATTCCGCTTCGCTTCCGATCGCGAGCTGATCAGCGCGCTCCAAGAATGCCGTCCACGTCCGGTGGGATGCCGTGTGCGCCTCTAGATCTGTCTTTGACTCTGGACGTCGGGCACGGATGCCGTGTGGGGGGGCTTGGAGACAGGAATGTAGATCCTGCAGACCTAGGAGGGGGTATATATGGAAGTACTCATGTGGTAGATCTTGGGTGTATATATGTATGCACTCGGCGAGTAGATGCGCCGGTATGGATACGAGTGCGAGTGCGAGTGTGAGGATAGGCATCGCGCGCTAGCACGGATGCGCCATGACGGGCCCTGCTAGAAGTGCGATCTGGAGCGTGGACATCGGGATTGAGATGATGAATTGCCGTATGCGCTTGACAATGGGTACGTGGATCCTGTAGGCTGTAGAGTGCGTACATATGCACTCGGCGAGTCACCGCCGATGGGCCGGCAGGAGTGCGGGGAGGCGTGCATGCTGGCGTATAGGAGGGCCGGGCGCCGTACCCGCAATGATTGCCAGTGGACATTAATTTCGATTTCGGTATACTACATGCCGTGTAATTGCGCAAGCACTGCAGGCGCGGGTGCAGATGCCAAGTCTCCCGACTTGAACCAAATCGGCTAGACACACAAGCTTAGCAGCATTCTCCAAGTGATGGCGTTCAGTCGGCCCAACAGTGGATAGCGGAGGGTGGACGGTGGACAATTGCCACTGGCAGCGGTAGTCGCCTACTAGTATTGACGAGTCACACATCGCCCCCAGAGGATGCAACTGCGGTTGGACGAACGCCCCCAACAGGCTACAGACGGAGTGCGGGGAGGGGGGTAAGACGTGGCAGAGGACGGGTGGCGGGTCTACGCAGTGCGCATTCAACTCAAGCTGGCGCGAGTCTCGACAGTGTAACTACAGAGCACGATTTGCACTCGTAGAAAGAGTAAGTATGGACGACGGAGCTGTTGCGCGGATGGCTGTGGAGGCCAGGGCTATAGGTGTCGGGATTATCGAGTGCACGAGAGGGAGAGGGGGACGGGTGCGGCGAGGATGGTGTAGCGAAACGTGACTGCGGCGCAGAGAGGAAGGCGACTCAGAGTCAGGTGAGGTTGGCTGGCGGTGTGGACTCGGATGGCGGATTATGTCGTGATCCGGGGAAAGGCGATCCAGGTGGTATGGAGGTTTCGGAAGCGGGTAGAGCAGGTGGAGGTGGAGGTGTATCGGGTGCTTCGGCTAGCTGAGAGCATAGAACGCCGATGCTTATGTGGAAAGAAGCTGAGCTGAGCTGAGGCTGTCGAGCGTAGGCGATGGGAGCCCGAAAATTGGGTGCTCAAGGAAAAACTGGCGAGCAAATGACACGTCCCTAGAGATGGAGCTCAACTCGAGCCTAGTCGCGGTGAAAAACACCACCATCGTGATCCGAGAAAAAGCAGCATCCAGCTGCGAGCAGGTGGAGGTGGAGGCATGGTAGCAAAGCGCAATGCCTTCTGCGGATCGAAGGGCTTCGGGAGAAGTATGCATTTTGAGCATCTGACGGGGCGGTGGTGGGCAGATGATAGGCTCTGCCGGCGGCAGGCAGTGTGGTGGCGGCGATAAATGATTAGGTTGTGGGCATTCTGACGGTGTTCGAGGTATAGATTCGCGTTAGGCGGAGAATGGAGTGTCGGGTTTTAGGGTGGTATTCTGGCCGACGTGACGCAAAAATCCTGCACAATTGCGCAAAGTCAGCTAGAGTCGCTATCGTGACAGAAGTCAAAAAGCCACGCACGGTCGCAAGCCAGCCGCGTCCGGCAAGCACGACGAAACGCACGACTGCATCAGCCCGAAGCACGTCGAACATATGCACGCAGAAGACGAATTCGAAGCACCGCACCTCCGCACCCTCAGCCGCCCCGCACCCCAGCTGACGCCCGCAGCACGCAGATGACACCGCGCCGATGCAAGCTCGAGCCCCCGCCGGGCTAGTCGCGTCGTGCTTCCGTTACGCGTTACGGGACTGACAGCGCGTGCGTGGCAGATGACCGCGATCTGCATCAGGTGGGCGCGGGCGGTGGAGAGGGGCTGCGATAAGTAGGGCTGCCCGCGTGCGCGTGCGGTATAAGAGCCCGCCTGCGAGCCTGCGTCTCTCTTTTCCCCCTGCCTGCGCGCCCTGCTCTTCTTCCCCGCCCCGGCCGCCTACCTACCTACCTGCATACCTACCTCTCCTGTCGTATCCTCACCCGCGCTTGGCAACATCAGCGCCACCGCCGGCGCACCCGCATACGGACCCACCCGCCGCCGCCCGCGCTGCATTGGCAGATCACCGGCGGCGTCCATTGGCGTCGGTCGGGGAAGAAGGATGGGCGCCATCAGGGTAAGTAAGCTCATACGCTGGTGTGCGGATTGGATTGGCGGACGGACGGGGCGGTCCATGGACCGATGGATGGGTGGTGGCAGGGGGCGCGGGTCGGGGAGGGGGCGCGCGAGAAGGGTAGAGCCGTGGATGTGTGGGGCCCCACGTCCATCAACGCGGCGGCATCAATTCTAATTCCCTCCCCGCAAGATCCGCCTCGATCTGGCTGCGCCCTCATCGCCTTCTACGTCATCCCCACAACGTGTGCACCCCACCTTGCGCGCGCACGCTGGCTAGCGCGACGGTGGCGGCGACGGCGGCGACGGTGACAGCGACGATGACAGCCGACGGAGAGTTACAGTTACAGGCAAATGCAACGTAGATGCAGACGCAGACGAAGACAACCCCGGATCCGAGACGCAGAGCGCACCCCGCTGGCCAGCGTCTGATGGAACACCCGCATTCTGTTCTGATCAGCCCCGCTCCAAGCGGGCGCTGGCGCCCCCGCGGCTCGCCGCCCGTCCCCTCTCCTCTCCCCCCCTCCTGCGCGTCTGCTCTGCCCCCATCTCCATCTTCATCTTCATCTCCATCTTCGTCCCCAGCCTCGTCCTCATCCCCGCCTGTGGGCGGACATTGCTCGGATGGAGATACGCGGATGCGTGCGCTATACATACGTGTTATCGATTCGATCGCAGGGGACCGCGGCCGGTTGCTCCTGAGGCAAGCAAGCAGGCAGACAGAATGGCGGGCTAACTACGGCCCTGCAGCACAGACGTCAGTCGACGAAGATCCTACGCACCTACGCACCTACCGGGCCCAGTACTCGTCGACCTCCTTCCCTTCCCTTCGTTTCCCCACTGGTAGCTCGTCCGCGGAACTAAGCTCGTAGCACATGTTACCATCGCCCGCTTCGATCCCCCGTGCCTCGCGAGCGCATCCCTCCACATCTGCAGCCCCTGCCCCAGAATCGCGCGCGTACATGTAATAAGCACCTGCAGCCCCCGGCGGCCCGGCGAATCGGAGGCCTAGGACCGCATGGCACCCGGCAGACAAACGTTAACACGCAGGCAGACAAACATACAAACACCCCCCACCCCGCGCAAACAACACACCCAGCCCTGATGACTGGACAGCGAACATCTCGATTGTTCGTCTTCGAATTCTGTGTACATGTTGCCTGCCTGTCCCGGCGCGGCTCGGTGTCGGCTTTGGCTTTGGCTTTGGCTTGCGCGTTCGGCTCCGACGCGCACCCCCCCTCCCCCCTCGAGCGGCTGTGGATTTCGGTTTTTGCGTGTGCGTGCTCGGCGTTTGCGGTTCTACGTCCATTTTCCGCCTTCAAGCTTCAAGCTTCATGGCATATGTTTGAGTTTCGATTCAGATGCGCCCACCGCGTGCGTACGTAACGCGTAAACTGGCGCTGGCGCTCGCTATAGCTATTGCCCCCGCGCCTCAGTACTCAGTCTTGACTCTTTTACGTATTTACGTATTTGCGGAGGTGCGACGGGATTGGGATTGGGATTGGGATTGGCGCGCTTCTGAAGCTCAGTCTCAGGTCTTTGCATGTGGCATGGGATGGGTTGGAATGGAACGCTGTTGCGTCGCATCGCGTCGAGTCAATCACACTCGACGTCGCATTTACAGCCCGCATGCGCATTTGCCGCAAGCACCGCGCCTAGATCCTATTATACCCCATAACGTTCACCGGGCCCGGCTACTCTGATACCCCACCTACCCGCCCTCGTTCCCCCTCTGCATACCAACCCTGCCACCCCGCCTTGTCCCAGTCTCGTCTCGTCAGTCTTGTCCCGCACGCGCCCTCTCGACCTCGATCGCCCGATCGCCGCGCCCGCGGGAGACGAAACTCTGTTTAATTCCTTCCTTCCTCACTCATTTATTCATTTACCCCACGCGCGCGTCGAGTCGAGTCGAGTCTGGGCTTTTCATTGATCATTTATAATTACCATTTGTTACTTGGCATTTGGTACTTGGCATTTTGCATTTACCCCGCATCTGATTCTGCGTTCCTCCTTACCCTTACCCCGCATTTGTTACCGTACCCCGTACCCCGCACCATGTGACATGTGACACGAGCTGCCGCGTGGGGTGCAGTGTGGGGTCGGTGCGATGCGGGGTAAAAGGTAAAGAGGATGGAAGATGGTTGGACCCTGGTTTGCTTCCCCGCATCGCGTGCGCATCATCTGCCTTGCGTCGCGTCGGGCTGGTGATGAGATGTACTCACTGTCGCTGTCGCTGCGGCTGCGCGGCTCGTTGGTCGTTGGGCGAATAGGGGCAAGCCATAGATGATTCACGCACGACGTCAATAGCACCCTTCCCTTGGCAACTCGAGCTCGAGCTCGTAAGCCGCCGGCAACGCTCTCACCCGCCTCCACTCCATTACATTACATTACATTATACAAGATCGGGCGCGGCGGGTCCGAAGCGCGGATGCGGGGGACGGAGGGACGGGCGTAAGCAGGATCTGCACATATCCTGCTTGAGCGCGAGCGTTGTGGCGTTGTGGCGTTGGAGGAGGGTGCCGAGGCGGGTCGGGGATGGATGGGTAAGGCGGGAGGGGGGGGAGGCTCCTATTTCTATTTCTGTTTTTGTTTCTGTTTTTGTTTCTGGGATTGGTGTTGTGTTTGTGGTGGTGCTGACGAGCGGGGCGTTTGGTTCGCTTCAAGGTAGGTCCTGGGTTCTCTGGCTATTTGGTGTCCCGGATTCAAAGTTCGACGCTGGCGTTGGCGCCGGCGTCGGCGTCATAGCTCGATGTCAATGTGATGCGTCCTACGTCAAGGTGGCCGGCCTCGGTCTATGGACTGGGAGGGTGGGAGGGTGGGTGCTGGGATGCTGCGCGCGCGGTGGACGCGTCGAGGACCGAGGTGGGTGTTTTACGGTGATACGGCTGGTGTTTGGTGTTTTGCGATTGACTTTCTTCCCAGACCGTGTACGCCGTAAACGTGAATATCTGACAGTTGCGGGATGCTGCGCGCGACTTGGAGGACGCGCGGTGGACTTGGAGGATGCGGCGGGGATTGAGGAGGTAAGTGCTTTGTTTCACTTGATGCATCCGTCGATGTACTGTAACTGACTCTGTTTTCTAGAGCATATACTAGTGAGCAGTATTGATGGTTGCTGACTTCGAAGTTCGCGTTCAGGGCCACAGCTACACATTGACGCAGCGACGCAATAAACAAACCGCCCGTTGCACTCACGCTCACGACCACGATACAATGCCGACCGCACCGAACACTCCCCAATAAACACCTCTAACATCCTCCGCGCGTCTACACCCCGCCTCTATCATCCTACGTGCGTATGCAATTATATACATGCCGGCACCGGGCACTGGGCAGCCGCATGCACCGATGGCCTCGCGCTGGCTTCCAATTCGCAGGCCTCAGCCGTCGGAGTCGCCTGAGCCTCAGAGGCTCCAGCTCTACCCGTCGGACTCCCTTGAGTGTCATCTCGAATGGGCTTTGCTGTGGCCATCATAACATATCACATCACTCCTCACCCCCGCATCCGTCTTCGCTGTCGACGCTCGACGCCCGGCGCCCGTCTCTATCCATCACTCGCTGTCAACGTTAACGTCAAGTTCGGACTTCAAGTTGGGCTTCGTAGGCTTCGCTGTCTGTCGACGTTCTGTCAATGAGTCGGCGCCCGTCTCTGTTCATCTTGAGTGCCGAGCGCCTGGCGTTTGCGTCTTTGCTGCAAAGCTGCCGTTACCTCACAAGCTGCCGTTACCTTCAAGTCCAAAGCTGCCGTTACTTTCAAAGCTGCCGTTACCTTCAAAGCTGCCGTCACTTACCTTCAAAGCTGCCGTCGACTTGCTGCCGTCACCGCTACCACTACCGGCCCCGCTCGCGTGCCTGATTCCCTGATTCCCTGAATCTCGGTGCTTCGAATTCGAATTCGATGCGGGGTCGGTGAAGGGCTCCACCACCACCTGGCAGCCCAAGTGCCTTCATCGCGCGGACTTTGTGCAGCTCCAGCTCCAGCTCCAGCCGTCGTGGTGCTCCGAGGAGCTGAGACTATGTGGGCGTGCCTGATGCTCGCGTTCTCGTAAGTCGTTCGCGGTTCATTGGCTTGCCAGCAGCCACGTCCGTCGAGGTGCTGGTTTCCATTCTAGGAGGTGACGGTGCCGGCATTCTCGTTCTGCTCTGTTCCCCGCGCGCTCGGTCTGAGTCGTTCAGGCTCTGCTCTGCTCTGCTCCTCGTGTCGTACATATCTGGCATCCACCCCGCCCGTCGACCTGCCTCCTATCAAGCCATGATATCTGAACACGCCCGGCGCGCGGCCAACTTCGACTTCGACTTCGCGCATCCTTCTGCGGCGATATTAACACCTCGGAGCCTATGCGAAGCCTCTGGCGTCCGAGGCCGAGCCTGAGTCGCGCGGCGCCCGCTGCCGGTGCTATCAACGCGTTTCGTTTATGGTTTGCGGGTCTGCGAGTTCCCATGCCAGTGCCAGCCACGGTATGGATCAGCTCCAGTGTAGCGTGCCGATGATTGGCGCAACTTTGGTAGCCTGGCCCTGAGTCCGAGAGCCAATTGGCTCATCCGCACGAACACCCGCACGCGCACGAACACCCGAGTCTACCCGCTGCCCCGTGCGGCTCCGCAAGACGCAAGACGCGACTATTTCCGTCGCAGTGCCAGTGCACACTCCCATCCTTTGCGACTTCTCTTCTCCGCGTCCCTCGATTTTGCCTTTTGCTTTGTTGAGGTCGTCCGCGGGGTGCGTCGTATCCTTCGTTCCTGGCTGATTGATTGTGTGTCTTTGCAGCTCGCTCCGACTCGCGTCAACGGATCGTCCCCCTTCTCTTTGGTGTTTCGCGTGTTTTCGTGCTGGGGCATTCGTGCCGTGCGGTCTGGTTTGTCTGCGTCCCGTCTTTACCTCGGTTTTTATCCTACGTCTCTGGCTATCGTCTGCGATTAATCTGGCTCTTCGTCCGCTGGTGCTGGTCTTCAAATTTACGGCTCAGGCTCCCCACCTGCGACTCGCACACCGTTCTCAGGGCGTAGAACTCGACGCAGAGCTCAGAACTACCATCTAGGAACACACAAGTTGCCTTCCTCAGGCTCGCCGGCCCCGCGCATCGCAATCGCATCGAAGCAGAACCGTAAAGTTGTCGCGGTACCGGCCTGCGATCAGCATTCTGCAATTTACCTATATGCCGCCCGTGCGTCCCACCGTTGCGTTGTCCCACCCTCGTCTCGCCCGCCTTCCTTCTTGCTTACCTCCGCGCGCCCCTCCCCTGTCGCCTATCTTCTGTCGGTTATCAGTTATCTCCCCCCCGCATATCGAACCACGAACCACGAACCACGAATCACAAAACACGGAAGACGGTAGACGGAACGCGCGGGGACGCAGGCCACCCTGGGACGCGTTTCGCGACGGGACTCGGAGCTCCGCATCTCACCAGCCACGCATCTCACTAGCGTCCACGCATCTCGAGCTCGCCTTCGCGATTGCCCTGCATCTCATCCCGTCCGTCCGTCCCGTACGTGCATGCGTGCCGTTGATAGCATGCTGCATGTTGAGGAGAGCATGTGCAAAGGTAAACTCAAACTCAAATTTGGGCGCTGGGGTGAGATGGGATGGGGTTATATCCGTGGCGGGGGCAATAGTCGCTGGTATTGGTGCGTCGTCCCAATCCCAGTGCGAGTGCCAGTTCCAGTTATCACCCTAATCCTAATTCATAACCTCACGCTGATCTGCGCATGGACGCCTCCAGCTGCTCTTACTTACCTAGATCGTCGGGCGCGTGACCTTACCATCTCAATCCGCACGACTTAACGGACGCGGTCGTGGTTACGTATCCGTATACCGTATACGGCCGCGGCGTACGAGCAAACGCGCACCCAACCCTACGAATCCATGCGAGCATTATGCACGAAGCTTCGCGGGACCGAGCGGGGATGCGGCGGCTCGCGCGCGTTCTGCTTTGGTCTGGGGTTCTGTGTTCTGTGTTCTGTGTTCTGTTCGCTGCGTTTAGGTTCCGGACTCGGGGCTCGGGGTTCTGTCCCCTGCATTTAGGTTGCGGGTTTGACGTGCGGGCGGAGGCGCGCGGCCCGGGCGCACTCATACGTGCGGGGCGAGTGCGGCTGGATGGAGGCCTAGGTGTAGGTGTAGGTGAAGATGGGGATGGCGTCATGCGGGGGTGGGTAGGGGTGTGAGCCTCGTGGTGCGGTGCAGAGGTGGGTGTAGGTGGGTGTTTGGTTAATTTTGTCGGTCTGTGTTGGGTCTGGGTTGGTCGGGTGTTAGTTACGTAGGTAAATGGGTGGGTGGGACCGTGGTCTTTTGGTCCTTTGGATTTTTGAAGACGTTTGGTATTCGGTGTTTTGTAGGTGCGCTCGTGCTGCGGCTACGGCTGCGGCTGCGACTGCGACTGCGACTCGCAGCTCGGAACTCAGAACTCGCGCGCAGCTTAGGAAGCACAACGACTCGAGTGTAACTGACACCGACGCCGACGCCGATACTGATACTGATAGGGACACTGACAATCTCCATCTACCCACCCACTCACCCAGCTATCTTATCTCCCATCTCCCATCGCCCATCGCCCATCGCATATTACACCTCCTCACCCTAGCCCGCGCCACTCGCCGCCTCGTTGTCCCCGTCCGTCCGTCCGTCCCTGCTCCCATCTTCCTTCATCTCTGCTGGACCGCTAGCCGCCGCCGCCGCTATCGCACCTTATCGTGCCGGCCTTGCTGCTGCTGCGAGTCACAGAAGCCCCTTCCCGTTCATCTTCCCTTCATCTTGACCTTCGTCTTCGCGTGAGCACCAGCCTTCGTGCTGCGGTCTGCGCGGTCTGCGGTCTGCGAATGGGAATCTGGATCTGGATTCTGCAGGTCGGCGTGTGGAGGCGGGTGGAGGGATTGGAAGTGGAATTGGAAGGCATTCGAATGTCGATTGCTCGTATGCATGTATGTGTATATGTATGTAAGTTATGCCTCGAGTCGGATGTTCTTGCGATTGCGATTTCGATTGGGTGCCATGCTTCGTGGCTGGATGGCTGGATGGCTCGCTTGAGTAGAGGCGCAGTCAGAGTGCTTATGCTTGCTTCCGTGCTGGTTCTCGTTCTGTGCTGCGTCGGATGGCCGGGGTCGGCGTTCTGTGCTGCGTCGAACAAGCACGTCCGTCGAGTCAACGCCGATTTGACGTGCACCCCACAACGTTAACGGTAGCGGAACCCCCGGTGTATCACTGGCCCGCGCTGAGGCTACCCCGCACTCTGAATCGCACTCGCGAGATCCATGATCTCCCGGGGAGCAGATGCGCCGCATCGCGCGTTCGTACGTACCAGCGAGCACATCACACATCTCCATTCGAGTTCATACCGGCCGGCAGCCGGCGTACACGTACACGTACATCGCTCGATCCCCGACGCACGTATGTACATGCGTACGGTGCATAAATGAAAAGAACGTGGCGCGGCGCGGCGCGCGCCTGGGGGGCAGGGAGGGTGTATCGCCGGTATCGCCGTGGGTGTTTGAAATTGGGCGGGGGGAGGGCATCTGACCGCGGACGGGGGCGTCGACGTCGGGGACGGGGATGGGTGGGGAATGGGGCGTCGGGGATTGGGCGCGTCGGCCGGCGGCAGGGATCGGGCGAGGGAGGCGGGGGTGTGCCTTATGGGGCGCCAAGGGGGAGGCCGTGTTGTGGTGTGTTGAGAGCGTGGACCGGGGGACCCCAGGAGCGCAGGCGGGGCAGGCGGACCGAGGGCCGGGCAGGCGAGAGGCCCTCATAAGTCCCCGCGCAAGCCTCTGCGACTGCCCGATCCCCGCCATGTCCTTCTTCTCGTCCACATCCTACAAGCCCCAGGTCCGCCAGGAGGGCTTCCACCTCCCGTCTCCCCCGCCCTCAAATCCCTCCCCGCCCCCGAACAACGCCAACGGCCCCTTCGACCCCGCCAACATCTTCATCCCCCACTTCCTCCCCGACCCCTTCCGCCCCAAGACCGCCGCCGCGCCCGGCGACCCCGCACCCCCGAGCATGGACTTCTCCGACGAGCTCGCGAGCCTCATGGCCCACTCCCCCCCGCCCCACGCCCACCACCAGTCCAACGAGCGCTCGACCCATTCCCCCGACCTCGACCACCACCAGCCGTCCCAGTCCCAGCCGAACGGCTACGACACCCAGGGCTACCGCCACAACATCTTCGACATCTCCGCCCCGACCTCCTTCTCCAGCTCCCACCACCACCATCCGCAGCAGTACACCATCTCCCACCGCCCCGACCTGCCCCCGCTCGCCCACCCCTCGTCCTTCCACACCTCCTCCGCCACCGACAGCTACTCCCCCACCTCCGCCTCCGGCCCGCCCCCGCACTTCAACTCGACCCTCCCCGCGCTCTCCTCCTCCCTCCGCTACGACCCCCACGACCCCGCCTCGTACTCGTCCTCCTCCCAGGCGATCGACGCGCAGTACCGCACCCACCACACGCCCTCGCCCTCCGGCCGCTCGCGCTCGCGCTCCCGCCAGCCCACCGAGCCCGGGCCACCGAGCACGCACGGCGGGCCCGCACGCACCTCGCGCGCCAAGCGCGGCTCCATCTCCAGCGCGTCGCCCCCGCGGCACCACCCGCACGCGATCGTCATCCCCTCGCACTCGCACTCGCGCGCCAACGGCAACGGGAACGGCGGCACGCCGACGCTGCCCGTCTCCCCGCTCTCGATGCACTCCCTCGGCGGCGGCGGCGGCGCCAACGGCAGCGCCGCGCCCTGGTTCGCCGCGCCCGGCTCCTCGCACCAGAACGGCGGGAGCGAGTACAACCTGCCCACGCCCGAGAGCCTCGGCCACGGCACCGCGTACGGCAGCTTTGGCACGCAGGGCGGCGTGGGCGTGAGCCCGAAGGACCTCGGCATGGGGCTCGAGAGCCCCGTCGCGCCCGCGGGCGCGCAGGGCGGCTCGCTCGACGCCGCGACGAAGCAGTGAGTGCCTCCCCGTTTCTTTCCTCCTCGATGCGCACGCGGGGTGCTCACGAACCCCCCCTCCGCCTCGCGCGCGCAGAGCGATGCTCGCGAACGAGAAGCGGCGCCGGCGGCGCGAGTCGCACAACGCGGTCGAGCGCCGGCGGCGCGACAACATCAACGAGAAGATCAGCGAGCTCGCGACGCTCATCCCCGAGTGCCTGCTCGACGGCGCCGGTACGTTCCCCTCCTTTCCTCCCTGCCGCCTTGCGCGGATTTTGGCGTGGCGTGTGTGCTGGTGCTGATTGTGCGGTGCGTGCGCAGCGTCGCAAGCGCCCACGTCGCCGACCCCGGACGACATCATCGCGGGCAATCTGGTGCCCCAGCTGCCCGCGCCGGCGTCGCCCTCGGCCGACGACGGCAAGGACCCCACATCGCCCGGCGCCGCGTCGAGCGCGGCGGGCCCCGACGGCGCCGTCAAGGCGAACAAGGGCATGATCCTGCGCAAGAGCGTCGACTACATCCGGTGCGTCGAAGACTTATATCGCCGTGCTGGATCGGGGCTGATGATGATGATGATGATGCGTCGGCAGGTACCTGCAGCAGCTCGTGTCCGCGCAGGCGTCGCGCAACCGCGAGCTCGAGGCGCAGCTGTCCGCGTTCCGCGGGTCGTCCGGGTCCGGGTCCGTGTCGGGCGACGAGAAGAGCACGGCGGGCTCCGAGCTGATGCTGCACGAGGACGAGGGCGCGGGCCGCCTTGCGGGCGTGCTCGAGGACGACGGCGAGCTGATGGAGATGGAGATGGAGGTCGAGGACGGCGGGAATGCGGTGGAGCGCGGGCGCGCGAGGAGGCGGGGGCCCGGCGGGAAGGAGGACGTCGTTGTGAAGGAGGAGGACGGCGGGATGCGCGATAGCGAGTGAGCGCGGCGGACGTCTGCCAAAACGCAAACGCACGACGCAAATGCAAAATGCAAAATTACTCAAAATGCCCGCTGGTTGCTTGGCCTCCCCCCCCCCCGCGTTCTCCCCCTGCCTGCCCGTTGCTCTGATTTGGATTTGGATTTGGATTCGGATTTGGATGCCCGCGACCTGATGATACCGCTTTTTCAGCCCTTCCCTCTTCCTTCCTCGTTCCTCGCTTCCGTTCGTGCCTGGATTTTGCTCTTTTCCGTCCGTTCTGCTGTATCTGTTAACCCCCCCGCCTGAACATCGCTACTCTCCGCGTCAACTCCCCATCCACCCACCCAACCGCCCGCCTGCCGCCCGCTCACGACCCACGACCCCCGAACACGACCCCACGAACACGGATCCGATGCATCCTCACCTGTATATATACGTACGCCGCCGCTGCTGCCGCCATACCACATGCTGCCTTCGGACTATATGCGCTCGCTCGCTCGGGCGCGGGACGCGGACGCGGATGCGGGACGTGGGCCGCCTCGTCTCCGTCAATGTACTTACTCACCTTCACCTTCACTTTCCACCCTCCGCTCGCGTCCTGTCAGCCCCCGCCCGCCCATCCCCGTCCACCCGCGTCCCACCCCGATCTACTTACGGTATTCATTATTGCCTGCTTGATTTTTTTTGATTTGCTCGTTCAGTTCAGTGTTCCGTGTTTAGCATTCGGTGTTCCGTGTTTAGTGTTTAGTGTTTTGCTCCGTTCTGCCTGTACCTTTTTTTGTTGGGGGTGTTGTATGATAGGATTTGGAGGGTTTTTCTTTTGAGAGAGTGTGTGAGTGAGTGAGTGAGAGGGAGTGGGAGGGAGAGTGGGAGAGTGAGAGTAGGGAGTAGAGGTGGGTGGGTGGGTGGGTGGAGAGAAATAAGGAAAAAATCGGAGACCTGCGCGGTGCGGTGCCAGCCTCCGCGCGCACACAGTCAGCCTGCTGGTCGCTTGCGAGTTTTCTGGTTCTGGTTCTGGACAAACGTCCGAATGAAACGAGCAGCGTGCGTTCGCGAGAGATTGGTGAAGAACAGCGAGCGTCGGGGGAGGTAAGGAAGGGATACTGAGGGAGCGGTGACTGGGATTTTCGGGTGAGCAACTCGGAGGCGTGATTTGGGCGCTTGCGGGCGTGATTTTGGGTGACGTCATCGGTTTTGGTGTTGATACGGGCGCTTGTACTCTAATAGGTTGAACTTGCACGTCGTGTACGATTCTAAGCTCTAAGGACCGTACAGGATCTCTATCGCGAAGGGTCATTTCGCGGATGATGATGATGAGCGTGCAGGGTTGCAGAGGCGGAAGATACGTGAGGAAATGACGAGACGGTACGTTTGCTTCCGCCAGTGTATGCTCTGGAGACAGCGATTACTACGGGTAGTGCGCATTCAATACGGCCTCCTTATGGACAACAGTTGTCACTTGTGAACGTTGAAGGCCCCTAGGAAGACGCTAAGCGAGACTTTGGAGAGGGAGGAGGCTGGTGGGAGGTTATGCTAATACAGCGGCTCTCAGAGCCTGAGGTGCGTACGCGTATACATACGGATTGTGACGTTAACGCTGGTGGATATTCTTCGTGCGTAGATCGTATATCATGTTGCTAGCGCTCAGGTGGTCCTCCTGGGCTTGCGCTAAAGTGCCTTCTTACAGATGAACGTCGATGTGAACGATTGCGGTCGATCCATTTGACGCGTCGCCTGTCCATAGGGCTCAAACTTCCGGAATACTGTATGTCAGGTGTTTTTTTTTGGCTTTTAGAGCTGAAGGTATGATAGAGGGTACGGTTTTGATACGTGGCTCTCCTGTTGCGAATTTATTTATTGGGCATAAGGTGGAAGCTTACACGCCGCGTTGAGCAGCATGCCCGTTGTACTCTAGGTTCAGTGCGGACGGCGATCTCGTGCACGACTCCCCTAGAAAGACCATACACGATCTCTATCACGAAGGAATCTTCTGACGATGAGCATGCAGGGTTGCAGAGATGGCAGATAGGTGCGAAAATGCTGGGTCGAGTTTAACAGTACGTTTGCTTCCGTCAGCCTGCGTATACGGACCCTGTCGATACTCAAGCGTCCGCAATGTCTTAGGCAGTCGTGTGACCTATAGAGTTGAAGGCATGCTGGAGGGTGCAGTTTTGATACGTGGTTCTCCCTTTGCCGATCTCTGTGTTGGGCGTAAGGCGGAAGCGTACTCTGTCATGATTTACATCGTTGTCCAGGTCGCCGCGCTGAACAGCATGTCAGCCGCGACTGTATTTTTTCTCAACATTCTCATCTTTCATCTCTCACTGCCTTCTGTCCACCCGGATAGCTTCCGAAACGCATTACAGGACGCCTCTGCAAAGGAAGACTGGGCTGAGCTCTCAGAACACAGACGGGCGCGCGCATGTCGGGCTCAATCGAAGACGTATTAGGATTTCAGACAATGCGCTCGCACTGATGGTATCTGACATGACTGTGAGCAATTCTTCTGTTGTCTGAAGCTGACGTATACTGTGATTCGTCTTGAACTTCTACCAGGAATCCGCCGTGATGTACAAAACCGCTCATGCGACTCGGTCCATCATGTTGCAGTTCTGCCATTGCCGCCACACTCTAGAACACGACTCTCTCGAACAGCTGTTCCTTCTCTTCTATTGCCGCCACCCGTAAGCTCCACGGCGTGTATGAAGTATGAAGTACGCATAAGGATCCTAGGAAGCCAAAGCGTTCAGCCCGTCAAGAACCAGCATCGCACTCATCGACGTTGAGCCCGCGCTGGATCCGTCTCGGGAATGAGAACTTGTCTTCAAGCCGCCCAAGCAGTGCATTCCGGCTTCTTTCATCCTCCATCTTCCGCGACTACTCCATCCACGTCGCGATTCTGCTTCTCGCCTTGACGGGACGCTTTGTGGTTTGATAGGCACAGGGATTTATTTCCGTTTCCTCTACGCTTTTGCGATCATGAGGTACCTGCGGAGGCGTATCGCGAGGCGCGAGCTTTGCTGCTCTCATAGGATTTCGATACGTGCGCCCGCAAGCGGTGTATAAATGGGGACCTCCCGACCTCCCAAACTTTCTGACTATCCTTGCGCAGAACAGCATGAGTTCTCCCAATCCTCTATCGCAAGATGATTCTGGTTCCGAGAGGTCGAACACGCCGTCCCCTCAAACGGGAGACATAGCAGGAGAGACGAACTATGATGTGTGTATCGCGTCTCTTGTACAAGCATTTCTCGCTAACAGTTGCACTTGGCTTCAGCTGTCGTTGCACCCTATCGTCACTCTACAGACGGGAGGCGCACAAACTCAAAGTGTATGAAATCTACCTCGCGTTATGGCTCGCCAAAGCTGAAGATTTCTCTAGCATTCACCACATACCCCTGTCAATCCGATACACCAGGAACCGATTCTTGAATTGCCATGGATGCCAGCGAATATCAACCATGTGGCAGCAGGCTCTTCGATGACAGGTGATCTACGAATTCGAACGCCGCGGTAAGCTCGTCAGCGGGTTCTCGAATTTCTTTGAACCATGTATTTTTTCTAGTGCGCTCCAGCAAGACTACGCGACAATACCCCATCAACAGTACGGTGCAATCCGGCGGCAACACCTTCAGCACCGCTTCAACGTCAGTCTTTTCGTGATTTAGTCAGAGGTAGCACTGACTTAGCACGTTCCACAGCCGTATAACCGCCCAAATGAGCGGCAATATGCGTATAATCAAACGAGTGGCCAACTTGCAGCGTCGTACATGCCCAGGTAGGCCGGGTGAATGCTTGCAGTAAATCTGGCTTTATCAATATGTTTGTAGGGTCCAGGATGCCAATTCGCGGTACGTCTGGACTCCAATCTTCACGGGTACCCCCAATCAGTCGATGTTGCCAGTGAGTTCGGTGCCTTCATCCCCTCTGGGCCCTCTCAAGAGTGTGCTCATTCCCAACCAGCGAGTGGTTCTCGGGACCGACAACGGCCTGCCTCAGCCTGCCCGAGGGAATTTCGCATCTTTGATGCCACCATCTGGTACGGGTGACCAGAACCGCAGTATCCAGTTCCCCTGCTTTCGGAGACGAGGCAACATGAAATTCTGCCTCAATGGAGTGCCCATCCGGGATTTCGTGAGTCTCGACCCAGGATTTAACACCAAAGTCGAGGACGCCGACGCTGTCGTCATCGACATGTCCAAGGAGTCCTTTATCCTCTTAATCTCGGTGAGCTCAGGACAAATATTTGATTCGTGCGTGATGCTGAATCCATTCATGCTGAAACGAATAAAGTATCCTGAATACCCAGTGTTGTCTGTAGGCGTCACAATTTCTGCAGAGCCTGCAGAAAGTCAAACCCGTAGGTACACCCTCACGCGCGGACAGCTACTGATACAGATCTGCTCCATCGTCTGCGAGTTTATGAATGTGAGTCTCGCTTGCAGCTTGTTCATGATTCCGACAAATGAGCGTTGGCATGAGCAGATGGCGGCCGGCGTGAAAGGCCCAGAATCTCCGTACAGAATAGGGCGCGGTGGGGTTGGGTTGGGCCAGGTTATTTTCAGCAGGATTTATCAAACATGGGAGGATACCTGGGTGCTGAAGCTGTACCCGATCGTTTCCATAATCGAGACACCTAGTACTCAGAAAGATTTCTAGTTTGGAAAGGAAGCCCGCAGCAGGTATGGTGGAATTTTTCCGGGGGCCGCTTCGATGTTACTGTGTATGCTCATGTTTAGGCAACGATGTTGTACATACTACGCTCTATATATGATTAAGCCAAACAAATTTCGGAACAAAATACTGCATTCCGAAGTACTAGGAATGAGAGCTTCAAGCTGGACGTCAAACATAGATATCTGCAGCCAGATGCTGGTGTTGTAGGTGCCGGCAACTGCCGATATGATCTTGACCAGCGCCAGCGAGCTGTCGACGACTCTTCTTGTGAAGTTCGCCGTCATTTCCACTTTTCTAGGCTATCTTGGTTGCATCTTACTCGGACGGAAACACAACCCATTCCGCCGTTGCGAGACACCATATGCGCCTTCTGGCAATGTGGAACTTTGCGGCTCATATAACCGTCTCATTTTTTGCGGTGGCGTTATGAGAACACAGTTGCTCGCCGCCACCTCTTACGCCTCTTTGCTGCGCACTGATACTAGTGCGCAGCATTCGCGGCCTCTTTAGACGAATACCACGTCTCTGATCGCCGCTAAGGCGTCCGACGTTGGATAGATGTACTGGTTTGCATCAGCTGGAGGCGTCCGGCAGAGCATGCGGACACGTTGTTCACATGTGGTCAGTGTGCAAGCCGTTTACACGTACTGCACGCTTTGTCCTTGAAGTTTTGGGTGCCGCCATATTAGGTTTGTGCTTTTGCCTTGTTCCTCGATGCAGTGGGCTGACGTCTTCGTTCAGTATAGATGTGCGCTGGTTGCGAGGGCTCTTCAGCTTTCATTGTTCTCTCTTGTCCGTGCTACGCACGTACCGCTTTGCTCACAGGACGCGCTTCTCCCAATTCCCCGCCAGTTCCATAAGGCGGACTCCGTTTATTTGTTCAACTTATTGCACTCGCTCACTCTATAAAACCCAAGGATCTGCTTTTTGTATGAGCCATGACACCCCCAGCTATTGCTTCTCAGGGCTGTGCATGCCGAGGTCCCCGCTTTTCTGAAGTCGCCGACGATGAGAGTGAGGCCGCACCGGTGGATTCGACTCGAGGAGAAGATGACCGGCCACGAGGGAGCAGGAATTCAGTAACTCGGCTTGCACGCCGCTCTCGGTATGTCCCGCTGTTTTTCCCCATTGCTCGCGGCTTCCCGTTCACGACAACCAAGAAGGCGACAATCGCGTACGCCACTTCCGAAAAAGCGGCCCACCCCGGAGGACGATTCCTGGTCTACCAATTCATTCGATGAGGTACGCCTCATACGATCTCGCATATAGAGCTCAAAGCCAATGATAATCTTCCATTCGAATCCCTCTGCAGTGGCAGCGCAGTTGTCGTCTATTTCGAATGCTATGCATTGCCACGCGCCTGAGCAGCATGCAGCCGTCGCCCTATTCTGTCGTTGTGGCGCTTCCACAGCGGCTACCCGACTCTATCTCTGGCACTGACCAAGTCCTCATATCATTTTGCACTCAAATTGGCTCTTCTAGCCCTGTCGATGGGGTATGCCTCGCGGATATGCTTGACCATGAGATCCGAACACAGATTTTGTACGAGAAGGAAGCCATAGTCTTGAGCAGCCACACTGAAAGAATCAGGATTTGCATAGCGGTGAGCGTCAATATCCTCTTGTACTCCATCCCGCGCTATGCTTATATGTTCTTTGGCTATCTTCACGACCAAGTGGCCGGGCTATCAGACACGAGTATACACTCTGCCTCTGCCGCTCAGCAATCTGTCGATTGCGGGGCAAGATCAGACGTACCAATGTCGACGCTCTTACCTAGTCAAAGGACTGGTCAAAGCGTTCAAAAAGCACATCGACGTAAGTGATGTCTGTCTTCGTATCAGAACTGTTGACGTTTCATCGCTATTCAACGAAGGTCGCAGAGCCAGACATGGATGAGAATTTCGAAGCTTGCAGAAAATGGAGGCTCGGTCCGGATGCCATCGAATTGGACAGAATCGTTCTGCGTGCCCTTATCGAACTGCCTGAGAATGGCCAGGGCAAGAAAGAATGGCAGACGCTTCTCAGTGTACGGATGCGTGCTCTTGACTAATTTGCTTTGAACGTCATCAGACATGAATACTACTCCTTCCCAAACGTTTGCAATGGCTGCTGGACACATACCGTAAACTCGATCACATCTTGACGAATACAGGCAAATTGCGAGCCTACATGTCGTGGGCCTCATCACTCCTTTGGTGGTGCGTGTACACATACTGTCTCTTGTCCATCAGGGAGGAAATATGGGATGTTGTCTAAAATATCTTATGGCCTCCCATCATGCTGGAGCTCCGGGTGGCTCCCCAGCAGGGGACCCTTGTGTTAGTAGCTTTCTCTCATGTCTTGATCCTTACTGCGTAACGCGCATGCAGTTCTTGTGAACATCTCGCGCCCAGGTATGTACTATAAGGATATCTGTTTCTGCATTCGAACACTTCTGTCCCGCACAGGTTGATGCGTTGCTGATATACCATATTGCTGGTGACGCTTCGTACGATGTATCATAGATGACTCGACCGTTCTCTCTTTCTGCAGGACATTGCGCACAGAAGGCATGTGGACGAGACCGTGGTGAGTGCGTCATGCGCGCTATATATGTATACAGCTGTACTGATGACGAGATGCCTCATCAGCGCGAGTTGCTACACACAACGGCACGCGTCTTCTATCTCGTTTCAAAACGATATGGCGAAGCGCGCAGGCTGCACGCAGCTTTGTGGCGTATCACCAGGCCTCGCTTCGCACCTTCGCGCGTCCCACGGCTGTCGCGCCCCAGCTCACACGGGCGTGTCCGTATGCGCCTTGGTCAGGAGACATGGCAGATTGAGTCTTGAGTGCTCCTTGATCTCCGTTCCTCCCAGCTGCTTTCGTCCCTCCACGCACCGCCGACCTCGAAATATCCTCCATCAGCTCCACCTGCCTGCGGAATATAAGGCGCATGCTCTGGACCGCCCCCGCTCTGGAGGGCAAGCGACGCGCCTACGGTCCCCGCTGAGATCTGGCCCGCAGCAGTCATGGTGTTTGCCCTCGATCGTGCGGTCCTTGCGGCGTTGTTCGCGGAATGCATCATGTACGGTACGTCCTCCCAGTAAAACCTCCGAGTTGTTGATCAGGCACATCGGCTAATTGGCAATAGGGATGTGTATGACTATGGGCGTCGTCACGACCTTGGTCTTTCTGCGCTCTAGGGCTGAGGGCGGGCTCATGCACAAACGGCTCTTGGGGGCGCTGCTGCTCATGCTGGTGCTCGCGACGGCGGTAAGATAACGAAATTATTTTTATAGTGGGTGCTTGGAGGCTTACTTGTTTTGTCAATTCATTAGCATGTTATCATTGCGTTGGTACGCGCGTTCGAAGGGTTCATCCTCTTCAGGGATAGGTACCCTGGCGGGCCGTCCCAGTTCTTTGCGAACATAGGCGACCGCGTGTTCATCGGGAAAATGAGCATATTCATTCTCCAGACGGTGCTGGGGGACAGCGTCAATGCAGGGTCCTTCTATTTCATCTATCGACGCAGACGCTGATTTTTTTTCACAGATATGGCGCTGCTACGTCGTGTATGGGAAGAAAAAGTCGGCGATCATCCTGCCGATAGTTCTGATGGTCTCGGGTTTCAGTATGCTATTCTCTTATCTGAATTTTTTATGAATGTTCACGCTCTCCTGAAGTATGTGCGTGTATGATCTTGAACACACAGGAAGAATCGCGCCATGAGGCCCCAAACTCGAGCGTCTTCGGGGTTCCCAGCCGCTGGATCAAGTCATTCCACCTACTCATGCTCGTCACCGTCATATACTGCAACAGTATGTCTTCTCATTCATTCCAGATGCACTTGGGTGGGATGCTTACCGGTACACAGTTGCTATCGCATGGAAAATCTACTCGTCCGGGAGTTTCCACACGAGCCTGAATAGCCTGTTTCCCGTGCTCCTTGCGATCATCGAGACGGGCGTGATATACACCTCCAGTCTGCTCGCCTTCATAGGCACGTACTTCGCGGACTCTAATGGGCAGTACATTGCCGTCGACGTCATCTGTCCGCTCGTGGTACGCATCTCCTCGCCAAGTTGACAATTTAATTCTGACCAGTCGCGCATTGCTACGCAGCCCATCATCTTCTGTCTCCTCATCCTTCAAGTCAAATTCTACCGCATCGGCCACTCGATGGACGACCTCAGCACCCTCACCACGTCGCGGACGTCGAAAAGGCGCTCTCAGTTCTCCCGCAGCATAGGCATACTTGGCATAAAGTTCCGTAAGGACGCAGATGCGAGCGTGGCGCTGTCGACCGTGCCGGTCACACCAGTGGCGATCCATATCACGACGCAAGCTGACGGTGGGGAGGAGACGAGTGCTGAAGATGAGTCGGCCTCGCAGAAGGCACACCATCCGGACGATTCTGCGGACAATAGTGTATGAGTGGCTTTCGGGGGTTGAGTTGGTTTCTTGATTGTGTCGATGCTCTGTTCTTGCTAGCTCTCGTGCTTTGAGTAATTTATTCTCGGGTTCTGTCTTATCCTTATGCTTTTCGAATACGGCTTTCATTTTGCTTCGCGCGATTCTGATATATGTTACCGTCTACTAGATCCGGCTATGAATGTATTTGTACGTTTCGTTTGAATGCCACCGAGTTGATCTCCGCTTTGTGGTTTGACCCAGTTTCATGATTCCCAACAGCAGGTGCATACGACCAGTGCCAGCTATCTTCACTTCCAAGTCTCCCGGAACCCAACCCGAGCCAACTTCGCGGACAACATTTTGCCCTTACAGGACGCTGAAACAACGACTCATAGACACATTACCACGTCACACTAATGTTCCCGTCTAGTTCACTTGGTTGAGCATGCGCCTCGCGTGTGGTGCCCTGATCGCAGGCTGCAGCTGCTGGTCGGATGATAAGCGCCCGCTGATGGTCCTGATGTGTTCCCGAGTTCGAGCCTGGCGGGGGCACCCTCCCTCTTTTTCTCAAAAAAATAAATCGCCAACGCATTCCTACACCGTGGACCGACCACAGGTATGGGAAACGATTTGCACAATACCAGACGGCCGAAATTGCAAAGCATTCTTTTTTTCGACTGTGCGGGGAGGATGCAAGGAACCCAAAAAGCCTGTCGATGCAATAGACGACCCAAACGCCTACAATACACCATAACTACTGACTACTGACTTCTACTCCTACTGCTCTTTGATATCGATATACCTACGCCCATACTTCAACTTCATACCACGAAGCCTGGAATGCCGGTACCAGTTCGAGAAACGACTATCGGCTGCAGATACACACCTGAAGTCCATCGAGCCACTCGTACAACAGGCCAAAACATCTTCCTTTCTCCCCTCCCTCCCTCCTCTCTTTCCTTCATCTTCATCTTCGTCTTCGAGATCGGGCCTAAAAGCGCACGCAAACGGGATACCCACAACAGAGATCTGGTCTTCGCGCAATACAATGATGCAAGGGGTTGAGAATGGGAGTGGAGGAAACGAACACGAGCGGGAATCAATAAATACGGGATGTGAATATGTTGAATGGTGGTCGTGCAGGTGAAGATGGAGGTGTCGCTTAGGAGCGCTTGCCGCGCCAGGCGGAGGCGCCGCCGCCCAGCACGCCGCCGCCGCCGACGCCAAAGCCGGCAAAGGCGCCGCCGGGGCCTGCGCTGTTAGGCCCGTCGGCGGACACGGGGCTCGTGATGCTGCCGGACTTGTTGTGGAATGCGGGGCGGAAGGAGGACTGGGGCACGGCCTGGATGGAGAGGAACTTGTTCGGCTGCGGCCGGTCCTCCGTGTTGTACTAAGACGAGGCATATCAGTAACAGTGCGACAAGGGTAAGGGTAAGAGACGCACTTGGAACTCGAGGCCGATGCCGTCAGCCTCGGATACGTCGAGGAGCTTGACGAGCTTGCGCCCGATGCCGTTGATCTTCTCGACGTCGTCCTTCGAGCGCGTCCAGAGCTGGATACGGTCGACTTTGCTGCGCAGGCTGACGACCGCACCGCAGATCTCGTCGCCCTCGTCGAGCTCCTCGCCGACGAGCGCCATCGTGAGCCATTGCCAGCAGCGGTCGAGCAGCGCGGGGTTGTTCTTCATCGTCAGCACCCACTTGCCGCCCTGCGCGTTCGCGGCGTCCTCCCACATCGGCTTGATCCCCAGCTTGAAGAGGTGGTAGTTCGAGTTGCGGTCGAGCTTGGACGGCGGCTTCAGCCAGTTGAAGTACCGGCAGTACGACTCGACGGTGTCGAAGTCGCCGATCGTCGTCAGGCCGGCCTCGTAGTCGCCCGCCTCTGCGGGCTGGGGATGCAGCCCGTCGGCCGTGGCGGGCGTGAACGGCATTTTGGACTTGGTGTCGTGGTAGATGGTCCTGCGCCGCGCCATGAGCGCCCGCGCTCCACATCACGCGAGATGAAACGCACCAGGTGTACTGCAGAGGATGCTCGGGTGCCTTCGTCATGACACCCGGTGTCTGCGGGTCGGGGATCGACTCTGCCTCAGGCGGCATCGCAGTCCCGTCGACACTGAGCGTCCGCGTGCGCGCATAGTGCGCGGTGATGGCGTCGAGGCTGGGGATGTTCTTGTAGCCCTTTACCTTCTTCTTCGCGGCCTCCTGCGCATTCGCGGCGGGCGGCGTGGCGGTCTCCTGATCGAGCTTCTCCACCTTCTCGGTGGTGAGCGGCTCTCCAGGGTCGCCGTTGACAGAGCCGGTGGTCGAGTTCGGCGGAGATGTCGAGAGCGCGGCGGGCGACGTCGAGCGTGTCGTGGGCACGTTCACGGCGACAGAGTCACCCGCAGACGTGGCCGTGGATACAGATGCAGCAGAGCCCGTGCGGAGAAGTGAGGCGGCGAGGCGCGGGCGTGCATTGTTAGAGCCGCCTGCAGGAGCGGGAGCGGGAGCAGACTGGTTGGCATTGATGCGCGCGGCGAGCTGGTTCAGGGAGGGAAAGCGGCCACCAGCAGAAGGCCGTTCGGGTTTGGGGACGACGACGGTGGGCTGGGCGGCGGGGGGCGGGCTGGTTGTCATGATTGACGGGGAGGAGGTGGTAGCTCGAAACAAGGAGCTCCAGCGCAGCCACAGCGGCGAGCCCAGCGCTCACACACCGTCGCCGCGCCTCCTGACGCCGGCCTCATCCCGACGCTCTTTCTTCCCTTTACTGTAACTGCTAGCTCTGATTTACCCGATCTTCTCGCCAACGTGTTGCCACATGAGGCCGTTGTGTATTCGTCATATTTTTTCAAGGAGTATTCAGTCGTACGTAGCCTTTCTACCACGCGTTGTTCTAGTCCGGAGACGTGACTTTGTCCAGCTTATCGGCTACACGTTGCGTTTGAGCAGATCGCCGCCTCTGTCATAAATCACTGATTGCGCGCGATGAATCCGTGCTATATAATTCTCGTCTCTCGCCAGCCTGCTCAGAGAGCGACAATCAAGCTTTGCCCGTCGACGCCTGTGTTCACGGCCAAACTTGTCCTGGAAAAACATATAGACCAGGATCACGTGAACCCAATTACCTCGCGTCGCGCGTCGCGAGCACGCGGCTCCCCGTCCGTGTCCCATACACTCTCGTTTCCCCAGCGAACCTAATTCATGGGTTTTAGAAGACGACCGCCATAGTCAGCTCCTGCCCGACTGCCGATAACCATGCCTACATGCGACCCTGAAGAGTTTCTCGCTTCCGATGACCCGGAGGTGCGTAATTAATTTCTATTACCGTGGGATTGCCTATAATCTTCCCTGCGATTCCTCGCTCAGCTCTATAATCTGATACGACTAACTGCGTTTGAATACGATGACGAGATCGCCTCACGCGTTACTCGTTCGCCTGAGATCACAGAACCGACTCGATCATCCTCGACTCTCTGTTCCTCGCCGGTCGCAAGGCAACACTGCTGTTCCGACGCACCTGTCGCATCCAGTTCGAAGACTACGTTACCATCAAGCTCAAGAGCCGTATCTCCGTTTATCTCGAGGACAAGACCATCGGGCGCGTCTACCCGCGTCAGCGCTCTCCAGGCGCAGCTCTCCCAAGCCGCAGATGACATACGGCAGCTCGACGACGCGATCAATGACCTCGAGGCACAGCGCTCGGCACGGGCCGCCGATGAACGTCGCTTGTGGGCGGAGCTCCAGGAAGCCGAAGAGGCGGCGCGCACGACTGACTACTTCGGGAGATTCGAGTGGTCGGTCGAGCTGTCCGTGAAGATGGAGAGGTACTTCGGATTTAAAGAATTTCGAATGTGCTAAGAGGTGTGCGTTCTCTTACATTTGACCATCGTGGATACTTACCATGACGCCGCCATGCAGTGTGTGCAACGCCAACATGGACAAACGAGATATCATGTGCATTATGCCCACAGGTACATCTACTAATCTATTTACAAATGACAGGCTCGTAGTACGACTGATACCGTTCGTCTCGCAGGCGGCGGAAAATCCCTGACGTACCAGCTCCCCGCGCTTCTGTCGACCGGCTGCACGTTCGTCATCTCACCGCTCCTTGCGCTCATGCGCGACCAGATCCACCACCTCCGTGACGCCGGAAGTGAGTAACCTCCCTAATTCCATGTCGACGCCCCTGCTCACTTGCAGCTACAATAATGGAATAAAGTCGAGGCCGTTATGGTATCGAGTATAACGCCTTCAGAGGAATGCATGGACACCATGCGGCGCTTGCGGGAGGAAGCGTCTGGCATTCGCACTGACAATCCTATCAAGCTCTGCTATCTCTCGGTAGGCGCGCTCTTCCCCACGACACAGACACCGTACTGATGAGATGGAATCACAGCCCGAGAAAATCACACAAAGCGACGCTTTCAGAAGTATATTAGCGGACCTCTACCGCGCCAACCGCCTCGGTCCGCCCCATCCATCGCCTCTCTTCTTCGGTACACTGATATCGCGCACCAGCGCGCTTCGTCGTCGATGAAGCCCACTGCGTTGCCGACCTGGGGCGCAACTTCCGGTACGCTTTCCTCATTAAACACCAAAGCATCAGCATACCCAATTCCATTGTTCTTCCCCACAGGCCCGACTACAACTCCCTCTCCGACCTGCGCAAGCTATTCCCCGACGTGCCGATCCTCGCGCTCTCCGCGACCTGCTCGCCCGCGGTGCTCAAGGACGTATGCGACACCCTCGGCCTGCCGCCGCTCACGCAGGCGTGCAGCGCCGAGCGCGAGGACACGGTCTTCTTCACCGCGCCGCTGTACCGCAAAAACCTGCACTACCGCGTCGTGCCGAAGCCGTCGGTGGCGAAGGAGCAGCTCGAGATGATGGTGCGGTACATTCTCGCTGAGCACGCGGGGCACAGCGGGATTATATATTGCTTGTCGAGGAAGGTGCGTGCCGCTTCTAAGCTTCGAGGTTTTTTTGGTTTTGGCTTTGAGGTTGAGAGGAATTTGCAGGATACGGAAAACATCGCGAAGCAGCTGCATGAGCTGAGTGGGGGGAAGATCAGGACGGGGGTTTACCATGGTGAGATTCGAGGGCCGGAGAAGGAGAAGCTGTATGAGGATTGGCGGACGGGGACTGTGAAGGTTGTGTGCGCGACGATTGGTGCGTCATCAACGTGCGTAAAAGGAAGTGTACTGAGCTCCCATATGTAGCCTTCGGTCTGGGAATTGACAAAGCGGACGTCCGCTTCGTGATACACCACTCCGTGCGTGGCTGCACCCACGAATCTGTCAGAAGCTGACCTTGATCTCTCCCATGTGTCCGATGCAGATGTCGGTGAGTTCATTTTTGGACACATTCTTCCCCGAAAGTAAGCTGAAATACAAGCGCAGAAATCCGTGGACAACTACTATCAAGAATCCGGGCGCGCGGGGCGGGACGGCAAAGACGCCGACTGCGTTCTCTACTACCGCAGCCAAGACGCGTTTCGCTTCACGGACATGGCGAAGCAGCGGGCATGGAAGAGCCGTATGTTGTCTTCTACACACCCCAACACCAGTCCGTCCCATACTCACTCTAACCCCAGTGCTCGAGATGATGCGGTTCGGCCAGAACCTCAGAGAGTGCCGCAAGGTGTACTTCGCACGGCAAGTCCCCCGTCTCCCGCCGCCGCGCAGGCTTCATTGTCTAGCGCTGGCTCCCGCCGCCGGCGAGACCTGCGTGCTTGCATTGGGCGGCGGGAGCCAGCGCTACTCAATGCGTCCACCCGGCAGCACGTGTAGTGCCCGGCGCCAGACTAACCACATCCATTTCAACCCACCCGTACGTATGTATACGACAGGTACTTTTCCGAGCCCGCGCACCCTACCACGGCCGCATGGACAGACAACCTCGACGGTGGGGCGCTCACACCCTGCGGGCACTGCGACAACTGTACACGCGAGGACGACGCGCTCGAGACGCGCGACGTGACGCTCGAGGCATGGCGCATCCTGCGCGCCCTGCGTGAGCTGCAGCGGCGCAAGCGGCGCTGCACCGTCGCGCAGCTGTGTGAGTGCGTGCGCGGGGTCGGCGATTCGGGCTGTAAGGTTGAGTTGGATGTGCTTGGGGGCAAAGTCGAGTTGTCTGCTAGTGTGCGTCTTCCATTCTCCCTCCCTCCCTCCCTCCTTCCATTCCTTCTGGAGCGCGGCTTCTGTCCGAGATGGGGATGTCGATGCTGATGACCTCGCTGCGCAGGATACGGAGCATTTGATCATCGACATGCTGCTCGCGCGCCTCGTCGTCGAGGACTGCCAGAACACATTCAAGGACAAAAACACGATGTACATGCAGCTCGGGACCCCGCCCGAGGTTGCGCCCATCACGGAGATGTCGCAGGCGCAGATTGAGGCGGGCGAGGGACAGCGCATCGAGTGCACGTTCTTGCGGAGCGTCAAGAGTAAGGGAAAGGGAAAAGGTAAATGCACCGAGGTGGCGCCGCCGGAGCCTGTGCTCAAGCGCAAGCGAGGGCGGCCCCCCAAGAATACGGCGTGGAAGGGGAAGGAAAAGGCCACGGCGTCGACATCGGCGTCGATGCTGGGCGCAGACGAAGACGAAGACGCGGTCATGGGCGCGGCTACGACGGTGGACGACGAGAGCGAGCTCGAGTACGCGAACGACACGGACTACGAAGCGGACGAGGACCGGGTCCGCACCCGGGTCCACAACCGGGTCCGCCCCATTTCTTCGCTCTCCCGGAAGCCTGCGCGGACGCCGATGACGATATCGATGCGGGAGAGCCGCGAGCGGGCGATTTCCCAGGCCAAGTTCGAGGCGGCTGCGAATGCGTTCAGGCTGCGCAGGAGTATGGTCGAGTCGGAGGATGAGTCGGAGGCGCGGGGGTGGACGCCGACGCCGCGGAAGAGGCGCAGGATAGCCACGTGTCTGTGGAACGATGAGGAGGAGGAAAGTCAGGACGACAACGGGCGGGCAGGGACGAGCGGAATGAGGAGGAGTCCGAGTCCTGTGGAGTTTGGCGGGGGCTCGGAGCCAGATGGGGACGATGCGATTGATGTTGATTCTGAAACTTACTGATTCTTGGGATAAATCCCTGTGTAGCTTCTGGTTTGTATTTTTGTCACGGATGCATGGGTGTAGGAAGTTGTAATTTTCATTGTATCTCTATCGATACCTATGTGCTGTGTTCTAGCTCTATGAAGTAATATCGCGCTAGCGTGGTCGGCCTGCGTCAGTGGTCGGTCTCGCTACGTCGTACGGCAGTCGTAGGCATGAACAAGCGCAAGGATGCGGCGTTCCTTGACTATGGTATGCGTTGGTCATCAAGTTCAGGGATACGGTCCGCGATAAACGTAACAGTACCTGCAGCCTTCAATTATAAATAAAGCAACATTAGCGTGATACAGTATCCATCCGGAGAAAAACAGCACAATGTCCATGCATGTCCAATCGCATGCAAAACATGAGGTCGGGCAGTGTTACCCTATCACTCGATATTCATATCCGCGAGGTCTATAGTATTCTTCTGCGTATGTGATTCATCCTCGTCTGATGGGTGCCCCGCGTCGTCGGCATGCTTCGATATTTCTATCGCCACCTCGACTGGTCGGGCGCGGGAGGTGGACAGCCCTATGTCGGCCCGAGGCTCCCTTCTCCGGAGCGTCCCCATCCGGCGTTGCGTGGCGGAACTCTCTTGTGGGTTCAATGAAATTGGTTCTTCTAGCGAGTCACTGAACTGATGGAACTTGACCTGCAGAATCAGCAGGCAGAACACGCTGGGCTGTATTGAATGGTTGATCAGTCAGCGGATGTGCACGGAATGACGAAGTCAAAGAAGGGACGACCGACAATTAACGGGCTGAGCATATCGGTGACGACGAATTCTGCCAACGATTTGACCAGGTTCGTGATGAGCCAGATAACTAAGGTGGATGTGTACAGGGCACTGGTCTCCAGGATGAAGAGGATGATGGGCCTGAGATTGCTGACCCGAGTCGTAAAGTTGGCAGTCGTCCAGATTTTCCATGTCATGGCGGCTATTGTAGAATTCAGTGAAAGCACGACGTTCAATTTGGATAAAGACCGACTGGTGCAGTAGACGTTGGTAACCATAGTAAGGGTATCAAATGCCGTGCCAATCGCCGGTGTCTCGGAGAAAATAACAGCATTCGGGCTCTGGTTCACCAGAAGCAATACGCTGGTGACTTGCAGCAAACCAGCGATATGAGAAGATTGGTTCAGATGCTCGAGAATTTGAAACTTACCGAATCCCGCTACCAGCAATACAAGGGGAAAGGCAATCACCCACCATTTCCGCCCAAACACAATGAAACATCTCCAGATCTGTGAGGATTAGGCCATTCGAATTGTTGGAAACGACGATAGTACTACTCACGTTGACACTGTCGCCAAGCCCTATCTGTATCAACAGGAAACAGTCTTTACTTACGACAAGAGGATTCCCCACGCTTTGGAAATAGGCCGTGATGTTGTCGCCATGGTGGATAAAACCCGCAAATACGCGTATGAAAGACAGTACGATATGCTAGATGCTGACAATCAGTTTAAAACGAACCCCGAGCATATGATCTAACTCACAGCTGTCGCGATGACCAGCATAAGTACGAGGACAGATAGGAGCCTAGGATGTATCAATTTTCCAGAAGCATTGATTCGGAGGAAGATCATAAGTGTCGCGACGCTCATGACCACACAAATCCCTGCCCCCAGAGTGTTAGTCGACGATTCGACCGGCAGAGCGTCTGGCTCACCATAAGTAATGCTCTCGACGAATAATGCAACGAGAGCCGTCTGATCAACAGGGAATGCCATGGTAGCTAAGAATGAGTATTTTCGACAAGGGGAGGGGCGGGCACCTCCGGACCGTATCGTCTGTGAAACGAGATGGCCTTTATACAACGTGTCGCTGTCTGATGATTCCTGAGGTACGGATCATTGGGTTCCAGCGAGTATCGTCCGATGATCAGTTGGTGCGCAACTTGGCGCTGTAGCTATCGTGACATGGGCAGAACGTCGATGTCAAGCGGGCACAAATATAGCAGATCTCCCGCTTGTGTACGAAGCGCTGGAGAAAACGTGCCTAACAAGGGACTGGAGGCTTCCAAGTCTGGTGTCAATCAAGTTCCAGAAAGCAGTCCTACGGAGGCTCCGTAGTGGCCGGCGAGCGTCAGTGGTCCTGCGTACCTGATATAGACAGCGACGTTCTGGACGGACTTCGTGGCGCTCCTTGTAGCTCGGCAACCCTGCCGGACAGGGAATGGTTCTTGAGCTCCGGATCTTGTCATAGTCACCGAAACTGCATGTTCATTCCGACGCTGAGCGTACAAAAATGGCTGATTGATGCTGTGAGACTTACCAAGTAATTGTTATGGTATCTGCTCCGCGGCAGCACTGCTGAGGTCGCACAAGCGAGTCGATATTCTAGAAATACCTCAGATGACTGGTCGATTGAGCGTGATCAGATTTTCGGGGTAGTATCAATGAAACGGGAGTTGTGCATTGCTCGAATGGCAGTGGTACTGTGGTACGCCGGCGGGCTGTGTCAACTCGAAGCACTTCGTTGCCGCCAGATCCACATCGAATGCTCTACCACATGCAGGCGATACTGTGAGAACGGCGGAAGCTGTGTTACTTGCAGGGGTCGGAGTGAGACACCGGTGGCTTATCCAGTTGATCACGGATTCGACAGCTAAAAATCGTTGATTCTAAGATTTCCTACAATCCACGATAGTCGAGGGATAAATTACTCACCGATTTCTCATGTACTAATTGAAGCAACAGTGTCACCAAATCTGCGAAACAAGCATGACCTCGAGAAATAAAGAGGCAAAAACAAATTGTGCTCACATCGATGCTATCGTGAAGCCCGGGCTGGACTACCAACAGATGATTGTTCCCGAGCAACGCAGAGCTCAACATGATCGTTCCCGCGGGAGATATAGTCCTCGAATTAGAACACACTACGTTACTCGACGATAAGTGAGCAAGGACGTGAGAAGCGAGTCGGACGGCTGTCAGAAATAGAGCGCCTGCATAAGCGCTGCAGTTATCATCATGGCATCGACGTCAGGCTGAAGTCTAGATGAGTCGGAGACCTGTCTGAGTTAGGTTTGAATATCTCATATGGGATATACATGGGTTCGGTATTCGGTGTCGATTGGGGATGACGTAGAGACATGGCTTTCTCGGGCTGACTTACACCAACTGGTGGCAGTGGCCTGGTCTGAGATGTAATGATGACGATCTTCAACTTGAAACGCACTGGGTTCTCCGGACGTCTCGACGCGATGAATCGTTGTCACGATTGCTTTCGGTGTCATACAGCGGGCTCGCATTCGTGTAATGCACCTACCGCGAATTTGACGCACCATATGCATTCAAGCATATAAGATAAACGTATCAATGCTGACCATTAAGTTCAGAAATCACGCTTGATAAGGGCTAGGAGACTTACTCGCATTGCATCCGCCAAAAATAGCTAGATTCGGCGTAGATAGCGACCGGTGTTGAGAAAGTCCACGTTGATGAACGAGAACAGAGCGAGATATCTCGCACTGAAACACTCAGATGATAGTAGTGCTCTGTGGATGATTCTGCAGCGGTAATGGCGTGAGCAACCAACGACGTGTCGACGCGTCGGAGTCTGAGTACGGTTCTGATAACAGAGCAAATAAGGACAAATATATCGAATACCGGCGGCACACATAACAGACAGGCACATCGCGAGTTAAATCATGAAGAACAAATTTGATATATTCTGGTTTTCGAGAACTTGTTACTATAGTTATGGATACAAGGAGGAAGTAATCCACTACACGTCGCTATCACTACCCATTGCATTGTAAAACATAAGTTAGATGGTATAAGTAAGCCAGAGCGCTGCCCCAGAGATGTATGCATGCTGCATGTGCACAACGAGAAATGATGACGATGATGGAGAATGATGATGATGTTATAGAATCGACAGCACAGACCGACCTTGGCCGGCCGACATGGGGGTATAAACCGAACGTCCCGGTCCGTCCGTACAAATGACAAGCATCGCAGCGGGATCCTAGAATCAGCCAAGTCCACTGCGACGCAAAGAAAAGAAAGATATAGAGGCAAACAAAAGCGAAAGAGAGTCAATACGCAGGCCCAGCGTTCCCGCCGCCCATGGACGGGGCCCTCGACCGCTTTAGGGCCGAGCGCAGGGGCGCTTTTGGCACAAGCCGGTGCTGCATGTCGATGCGCACGCCGTCCTCGCTCATCCAGCCCGTTCCCGGCTCCGGGTAGTGTTGCAGATCGAGGGGGTACTCTTGCCCGGGGGTCGGTGCGCGGAATGCACCCTCATTCGTCCACAGCTGGTCACTGTGACATATCAACGACATGAGCGAAGGAATAATGGCGAGGAGAACAGTGCGTGCTCACCCGCGACGGTTGAACCACCCCTTCCGACGCTCGTGCTGCGGTATGGGCGACGGGCAGATGAGGTTCTCGTTCCACCGCACGCGGCCCTTCGACTGCGTGCGCACCAGCGCGCCCGAGAACGTCGGCTCCGGCGGGGCGCTGCGCACATCGCGCACGTCCTGCTGGTACATGCGCGCGTTGGGCGTCGGCGGGGGAGGACCACGCATGTCCTGCTCGGCGCGCTGCAAGTTCGCGCGCGACGGGCCCGGCGTCATGAGCTCGTCCCGCCGCGACTCCGTGCCGCGGCCGGACATGGGGACGGAGCCCTGCCCTGCGCGGGCGGTGGCATCAGACATGCGGCGCCCACGCGGAGGCTGCACGGAAAAGGAGTCGCGGCGCTCGCGTCGTGGCTGCCCGTTCCGAGGGTCGTGGTAGTTCTCCGAGGGCGGGCTGATGCCCGTCGAAGGCTGGGAAGACAAGCCTGGGGGGAAGACGTGCGCGCCGTCGGGAGGCGCCCGTCCGGGTATCGGGTAGTTGTTGTACGCTGCGTTGTACATGGGCTGGTTCTGGACAGAACCGGCACGATCAACGCTGTCGCGTCGAGATCGCTGTTGTGGCTGGGGTGCCACGGGGGGTTCGGGTCGTCGAGGGGGCGCAGTCGGAGCTGTACGAGGGGGATAAGAAGGCGGAGGGATATTCGGGCGGGTCTCTGGAGGCGCCCTAGTCGACGTCATGGGATAGGCTCTCTGATCCATGTTGACTGGCTCCGGTGGCGCACCCAGATACGAGTCTCCGTTGACGGTGCTCTCGCTGTCCGAGTCTGAGACAGAACCTATCTAAAGTCAGCACCGCATTCTCTTAAAGGACACGTGTAGGACAAAGGGGGCACACCTTCGGGCAGCGTGAGGTTGATAGGACCGACACCGAGACTGTGCTGCGCCTCGATTAGGGCAGGCAAATTAGCAGGGACTATGTGCCTAGGAGAGTGAGAGGGAGTGCCAGTGGCGTCCGAGTCGGGTAGGCTCTCGGGCGCCACTAGGCTATGGAGGGTTTCCGAGCTGCTACGAGCACGAATTGAGGAAACATCACCGCCGTAGCTGAGAATAGAGTCTGCGTCTACGTCGGATTTTGCTTGTTCGGGCAGGTCCGATTTTGAGGAAATGGAGGACTCGTACACGTAGGTGTACTTGGCACTAGAGGGGTAAATTCCGTAGCCGTGGGCATGTCCTGAGCCTTTCCGTTTGAAGGAATGCTCGAGCAGCCCACTCCGCTGGCGCTGCTGGTCGCCGCGAATGTGGTACGCAGGGTCCGGCTGCGACGGCGACGGCCGAGAACTACTGTTCGTCCGAGGGCGGGGAGGCGGCGCTGCGAGCCTTTGTCGAGGCTCCGGGACAGGGTTATATGGAACCTCAGGCTTCACAGGCTGAGGGTTGGCTGGAGGGGCACTGTTATCGAAGATTCGGAGCGACAGCCCCCTGGGAAGGCCGAACATGTAGCTCTGGGACAGAATTAGATGACCGCCGTCAGCGACGTAGGACTGACGTACCTTAGCGGGCCCGCCGCGACTGATACTTCTAGTTGACGCCATGTTAGCGCGAGGGAAAGGGAAGAGAAGCTCAAAGGCGTCAAGCGTAGCAAGACATTATAGGAGGAGAAAGACCTTTAAACCCTTAGCGAGCGTCCAGCGTCATGCCACAAACACGAGTTCATCAAGCTCACAGTGCACACGAGGCACCTCAGGATTCACCACACGTAAATGTCAGAATCAGGAGCATGAACACGCTCAAACGGTGTGGGGTCGATCTCGGACCATAATGAGACACTACGCATTGACTGAGATCGTGGCGCTACTAGAAGCTTCAGCCGAGCAGATCGTCTAGGCCGTCGAGAACATGGTCTATCGACGTAGCCATCTCCTATATTCTCTGCTTATCTGTGAGCGTGGTTACAAGTAACAAAAGAGACCAGACCTACTTTCAAACGCGTTCAAAGGGACTTGGTCCGATGGCCATCGAGGTCGTAGAGAACAAACGTGGGAGAACCGTGGGGAAAGAGCCGGCGTGACGGAACGTGACCGTGATTTCGACGACATGAGTGTCACGCGCCCGTTACTCGCGTCCTCTGCGTGTTCTTGTCTTCACCGCTTGCCGTCGTGCTCCAGCGCGCGCAACGCCCTCATCGTTCATTTTTGTCTTGGGAACGGTGGTCCATATCTTCTTTTTGGTGTACTGGATCACTCGAGCTTCTTACGCTCTAGTCGCCACTGTTGAGGGTGCGTTCTGACCAACCTCGTTTGAGCTCGACATTGAAAACTCGTGTTGCAGCATCTGTCTTCACCTGCTGCGTGTTTTGTCTCACCCACGAGGTATCTCTTCGATCTGAGGCTAACTGTCGGTGAAATAAGTCGAACATGCAAGCCCTACACCAAGACATCCTCCCGCCGAGCGGTGTGGAGTTCGCCACAACTCTGAAGCTGACGCCCTCAACCGTCGGCCCTAAACACCCCGCAGAAGCTTCGACGTCAACTTTGCCCGATGACAACTCGTCGAAGCGCGCGCTTTACAACATTGTTGTTGCGCGTTCCAACCTCCTTCGCGTTTTCGAGGTCAGAGAGGAGCCTGCACCCATCTCGTCTGCTGCAGATGACGAACGAGAGCGGCGGTCAAACGTCAGAAGGGGCACGGAGGCTGTTGAGGGCGAGGTTGAGATGGATGAGCAGGGCGAGGGTTTCGTGAATATGGGATCCGTCAAGGTGATTTCGAATACCTTCCTCATGTCGTTCCACAACAGGCAGCACAATACAAGTCATTTGACAACCCCGCTTGAATGTGAACGCTTGACATGCATATGAACCGATGCTGATCACCCCGCCTTATCTTCAGTCAACCGGTCCCAAAGGTCCGCCGACAGTATTCCGACTTTATTTTGTTCGAGAACATCGCCTCCATGGCACCGTCACGGGCCTTGAAAGCATTCGCATCATGTCATCCCTAGAGGACCGGCTCGACCGACTGTTGGTCTCATTCAAGGACGCGAAGGTGATTTCTTCGCTTCTGTTCTAATGGGGTAACTCAAATACGCCTTTCTAGATTGCTCTTCTGGAGTGGTCTGATGCGGTACATGACCTCATAACTGTTTCGATCCATACATATGAACGGGCACCCCAGCTGGTGCGTGCTAGGTTCTACATCTTGCGGTCTTCGTTCTGATAACCCGCGCAGTTGTCATTGGACTCGTCCCTGTTTAGGGCCGAATTACGAACAGATCCATCATCGCGATGTGCTGCGCTTATGCTCCCTCAGGACGCGCTTGCTATCTTGCCTTTCTATCAGAGCCAGGCGGAACTTGACATCTTAGAGCAGGATCAAAGCCGGGCCAGGTGACGCTTACGCATCATATCCAAACTGCAACGTCTGACCGTTACGTGTAGAGATGTGCCATATTCTCCGAGCTTTATTCTCGACTTCGCTACGGATGTGGATGAGCGCATCCGCAACGTTGTGGACTTCGCTTTTCTCCCCGGCTTCAACAACCCGACGATCGCGGTTCTGTTCCAAACGCAACAGACATGGACAGGGTGAGCGAAGCGAACATTCCAGATTTCCAAATTTTCCCTCTGACTTGAATTTTTTTCGATCACAGTCGCCTGAGGGAGTACAAAGACACGATGCGGCTCTTCATCTTCACTCTCGACCTCAGCACCCGGAGCTACCCGGTGATTACGACTGTTGAGGGCCTCCCGTACGACTGCCTCTCCATCCTGCCCTGCTCACCTGCACTGGGGGGCGTGGTCATTCTCACGAGCAACGCCATCATCCATGTCGATCAGGCCTCCCGTCGTGTCGCCCTCCTGGCAAACGGCTGGTTGCCACGCATTAGCGACATGCCCGGACTTGCGTTGCAGCCGGGCGAACAGGCACGCGACCTACAGCTGGAGGGGTCGCGCCTCGCGTTTGTCGACGACCGGACTCTCTTCGTTATTCTCAAGGATGGTACCATCTATCCTGTAGAGTTTTTCCTCGATGGGAAGATTGTGTCGCGCATGACGATGGCAGGCGCGCTCGCGCAGACGACGGTGCCGACAGTCGTCCAACACGTGATCGACGAACACCTGTTCATTGGGAGTACCGTCGGTGCATCGGTGCTTCTGAAAGCGGCGAGAGTCGAAGAGGAGATCGTCGATGGCATGGACGTCGATGATGCTAGCGCATCGCCTGCTGTCGTCGACCCAGCCAACGAGATGGACCTGGACGATGACGACGGTAAGTGATCTAGCGGCTTTAAACCGTTTAGATCGCTAATAGCATCTCAGATATCTATGGCTCGTCGAAACCAACACCCCAACCCACCGCGAATGGCGTCAACGGCGTCAGTTCCACCGTCAAGAAGCGTACCGTCATCCACCTGTCACTCTGCGACGCGCTACCAGCCTGGGGACCAATATCAGACCTTGCATTCTCCTTGGCAAGGAACAGAGTCAGTGTCTTCGGAACTCAAAGAGCGGCTTTTATGCTGACCCAAACCTAGGATCGCCCTGTGCCCGAGCTAGTCGCCGCCACCGGATCTGGGACTCAGGGCGGATTTACGCTTTTCCAGGTACCGTACCGTCGCGTATGACAATAGCCTTTACTTACTGCTCCCCTTCAGCGCGATCTCCCCTTCCGCACGAAACGGAAACTGCACGCCATCGGCGGGGCTAGGGGGCTCTGGTCACTCCCCGTCCGCCAGGCAGTCCGCGTGAACGGCGTTTCATACGATCTCCCGGCGAACCCCTTCCACTCGGAAAACGACTCTGTCATCATGAGCACAGACGCGAACCCCTCGCCTGGCCTGTCCCGCGTATGCCCCTTCTCCGCCGCAGCAGGCCCAGCCCTGACTTTGCACTTTGCCCTAGCTCTCTGTGCGCTCGCCGAGAGGTGATCTGTCGATCACAACGCGCATTCCAGGGACCACTGTCGGTGCAGCGCCGTTCTTCCACGGCACTGCGATCCTGCACGTGCTCACCAACGCGATCCGCGTGCTCGAGCCAGGTCGGTTGATTGTTGCCTCGGCTCTGCTCGAGACTCACGTATGTCGCAGATGGGAGTGAAAGGCAGATAATCAAGGATATGGATGGCAATAACTTCCGTGCCAAAATCAAGCACTGTAGTATCTGTGATCCATTCGTGCTCATCATCCGTGAAGACGAAACCATCGGACTGTTTATTGGTGAGCCGGAGCGAGGGAAGATCCGGCGGAAGGATATGTCGCCCATGGGCGAGAAGGTCAGGAAGATACTTCTCGTGGCACCTCAGCTTACTCACAAGGCCTGATTTAAGACGTCGCGATACATCGCTGGCAGTTTCTTCACGGATACGTGCGGCTTGTTCCAAACGCATCACAACCCTGCAGACGATGGCGAGGCCGCTGGCCAAGCCGCAACGTCGACTCTGCAGGCTGTCATGAATGCCGGTCAGAGAACGCAATGGCTGATCTTGTGTCGACCACAGGGTGTCATGGAGGTCAGTCTCACGACATGTCTCTGAAGAGTCACCCTGAGAATCTTCTATCGTAGATTTGGACGTTGCCGAAACTCGCTCTTGTATTCTCAACAACAGCTATCGCTTCTCTCCAAAGTCTACTCATCGATAGCTTCGATCCTCCAGCTCTATCTTTGCCCCAAGACCCTCCTCGCAAACCTCAGGAGCTCGATATAGACCAGATTATTCTTGCACCTCTTGGCGAATCATCACCCACTCCACATTTATTGGTGAGTCTTCACTGACGCGATATGACGGTGTAGCTCATAGATCCATACAGGTCTTCCTGCGCTCCGGCCAACTGGCGATCTACGAAGCGATCTCTTCCGATATCCCGAACGAACCGATACCTGCTTCTCGGGCTTCTGCGCTCAAAGTCAGATTCGTCAAGGTTCTCTCACGTGCTTTCGACATCCAGCACGCCGAGGAGCAAGAGAAATCAGTCCTGGCGGAGCATAAGCGGATATCCCGCCAATTGATCCCATTCGTGACATCTCCTACACCTGATACTAAATTCTCTGGTGTTTTCCTCACCGGAGACTGGCCGTCGTGGATCCTTGCCACCGATAAAGCAGGGATCAAGATTCACCCTTCCGGCCATGCGGTCGTACACGCCTTCACGGCGTGTTCACTGTGGGACTGCAAGGCCGACTTCCTTCTATACAGCGAAGAGGTACGATTGTAACCCATGACCCTATGATCTACCCACGTATGCATGTTGTCTAGGGTCCGAGCCTTCTGGAATGGATGCCGGATATCCAGGTCGGCACCGACCTGCCCTCAAGATCGGTCCCTCGGGGCCGACCGTACACCAACGTCGTGTTCGATCCCTCCACTGGGCTCATCGTAGCTGCGTCGTCGCTTCAAGCACAATTCACGTCCTTCGATGAAGACGGCACCCAGACCTGGGAACCTGACAGTGTGTTCCCCTTGTCGACTTGCTGCATGTGCCACGCGTAACCATGCCTTTACAGCCCCGAATGTGTCTTACCCCACGACGGAGTGCTCCACCCTGGAACTGTTTACTCCAGATAGTTGGACGACGCTAGATGGGTTGGTGACCCTCCCTCTCCTGGTGGGAAGCGCGCTGATGGCTTACTTTCGTCCTCAGATTTGAATTCGCAAATAATGAATTTGTCAATGCCGTCGAGGTCGTCTCGCTAGAGACACAGAGTACTGAGTCGGGGTCGAAGAACTTCATCGCTGTAGGGACAACCATCAATCGTGGAGAAGACCTTGCTGTGAAGGGAGCGGTTCGTCCCTGTTTTTTCAAGGTTTTGTGCTGTTGAGCTGAAACGCGCCCAATAGACATATATCTTCGAAATAGTGGAGGTCGTTCCTGACCCTGCTTCTGGGATTAAGCGGTGGTTCAAGCTGCGACTCCGGTGTCGAGATGATGCAAAAGGGCCGGTGACGGCGCTGTGTGGAGTTGATGGTTACCTTGTGTCATCCATGGGACAGAAGGTACGTGCTCATGCTTCTCAAATCAATGGTTGAAGTGGCTCACATTCGCATTACCAGGTCTTCGTACGCGCGCTCGATGCAGACGAGCGACTAGTAGGAATGGCTTTCCTCGACGTCGGCGTCTATGTCACTTCCCTTCGCGCATTGAAGAACCTTTTGCTCATTGGTGATGCTGTCAAAAGTATCTGGTTCGTCGCCTTCCAGGTGCGTGCAGTCGAGTCGTTCATAGGCTTCCCCTTACTAAGCGAAATGTTAGGAGGATCCATATAAGTTGACAATCCTGGCAAAAGACGCTCATCATGCTTGTGTCGGCTCCGCCGACTTCTTTTTCGCGGACCGACAGCTTTCACTTGTCACGTGCGATGAGGAAGGAGTTGTTCGAATTTATGAGTATGATCCTCATGGTGCGGCGTTGTTTTGACTCGTTCGACGATTATTTTCTGATCTTAATGTCTAGATCCTGAATCGAAGAACGGCCAGCATCTTCTCCGACGGACTGAATTCCACCGTCAAGTCGAGTATCGCACATCGACGACGGTTGCGCGCCGGTCAAAAGGGGAGGACATGGCAATTCCGCAGGCGAAGCTGATATTAGGCTGGTGTTATGACAATGCTCCTCCGGATTCGTTCTAACTTTCCTTGGAATCAGGCTCTCCTGATGGTTCATTGTCTGCGCTTGTCCCTGTCGATGAGTCGACCTTCAAGAGACTGCATCTTCTCCAAGGCCAACTCACACGAAACGTGCAACACACCGCCGGCCTCAATCCTAAGGCCTTCCGGTATGCATTCATCCATGCTTGATACATCATGTCAACTCAATGTATATACTCGCAGAATTGTACGGAACGATCACGTCTCGAAACCGCTCTCCCGAGGCATTCTTGATGGCAACCTTTTGGCGTCATTTGAAGACCTTCCAATTACGAGGCAGGTTGAGATCACTCGTCAGATCGGTACGGAACGCGGTGCGGTGTTGAGGGATTGGATTGGGCTCGGTGGTGCTTGGTGAGGTTGTACGTATCTTCACGTTCTCGACACTACTTCGCTCAATAGAAGGTTGGCGTATATCTTCGAGTAGTCTAGAGCGCCTCTGAGCAAATTTAAATGATTACTGTAATATTACGGTCCACAGTACAAATTAATGGGTCGAATTTCAGTAGCAGCTACTATGATATCAGATTGTGTAATCTAAGAGGCGACAGGATTTGATGTAATCCTATGTAACGATGCCGCATTTCCAGACAAAAAGCCTTGGCGCCTAAGGCCCGGTTGAAGGTTCCGGACGCCACATTCCGGGCGCTTATTCGACGCTTTTTCTCTTGCCGTCGACTGTGACGTCTACGACATGGGGGCTCTGTCTCCTCCTCACGTCGGATTCCCTCACTGGATCCTCAGGACCAGAAAAAAAAAACAGAGAGAGAGACTACGATATCTCTGCATGGTGCACCTGTCATTCCTGCCTCTGGCTTTCAGCGAAGTGAACGCGAATGCAGGCTCGTCTTCGGTAAAGAAGGAGATGAACGGATGATTGTACGCTTTTCACGTTCATTATCTGATTTCAGCTCTCATGTTCATCCGCGTGTATCTCTTGATCCAGATAATTCGGAATTCGCACGGAAGTTCTACCGTTGCAGAAGCAAAGATGTGTCCAACGTGTCCGGTCAGGTGAGGGAAGCTCGCTCGCGCATGTCAGGATCAGAAGCCTTACCCTGGGTCAGAATGGAATCGTCTCCGCGTTCAGGCCTCAGATTCTCACACGGTCGTGTTGACAGGGCTACTCAAGGGGCACACATACCCCGATGTCGGAGAGAATCGGATATTACAGTGCCTACACACTCACACTTCCCGTGCTATTGCGACGTTGGTGACATCCTTGCACCAACCTTTCGTCGCCATAGTCCTTCCGCGGATCTCTGGTTGTCCGCCGGCATCATCGGGATATACACAAGTGAATCAGTGGTTACGTTAGGAAAGTTGGAGGTAAACACTATCTTTTCGCCGATTCTTTGTTGCGATTACTCACGGGATAAGGATGAAGTAGCCTCTGCGAGCGATGTCAACAATGTTTATTTAATCACTCGGCCGCGGCATATACCCCATTCCCCGAGTCATGGCGTATAAGTGCTTCGTTTCTGGTGAAGCTCTTACTCTATCTGCCATCGAAAGCGCTTACTGATCCGACGAATCTCTGCGGGCTCCGCAGCCGTATCTGGTCCCAACATAACATCGGGTTTACAATCGGGCCAGATGGATGAATAAGGCCACCTGTACGTACCGTATGGTTTCATTCAAGTTGTATTTGATAGCTGATAGCCAGCAGTGTCAGCAGTGCTCCCGGATTACTTTCACCTGGCTTCTGCTTCCCTGAGTTTTCCTCTATCATCTGCCTCGTACGTCGCATGTATCAAGGTTCTGCTTTCTTTTATCCTCCCGCGACGCTCTTCGTCAGGCTTATCACGAACTACAGCGCCTCATATCCGCACAGTCTCATGTGTTCACCAATCAGAATTTATCTAATGGCGACCTTCTCCGAAAAACGGGTTGTGGCGTTTGTCTCGCACTACTCGTACGTCATGGCGACGCTTCTGTGACGGAAGATCATGCTCAGAATGTGTTCTTCCCCGAGCGTAGCTCAGTTGCTTGCGCCACTCCCTACCCAGAATGAACAGGTCGAATACATTTACCTGCGATGGGAAGCAACGCCATGCAGAAGTCTTCTTCCGCATCTGCCCGAGGCCGCATGATCTACGCCTTCCCAGGCGTGAAGGACAGTCATGTCGGCGACCGCTCCTCCGCATGTCAGCTGGTGCCTCCGCTTCTCCTTCTGTCGATCATTATTCAGGATTCTGTTAGGCTTGGCTTCTGACTGTGGGGACCTCACAATATAAATAGGCTGGCTGCTTCTGCGTATCCCAACGAGTCCTACGACCCACCTCAGAAGAACAAAAAGGCGAACCAACATGCCGGTCAACCTCACCCCCAGCAACAGTGACCCGCGCAAGTTCAAGGTTGCGGCAGTTCAGGCTGAACCGTAAGTGTACCTCTATATGCTTTGTCGCACGATCTCACTGGCAACCCAACGCTCAGCGCCTGGCTCGACTTGCAAGGTGGTGTCGACAAGACGATCCGCCTGGTCACAGAGGCTGCCGAAAAAGGCGCTAAGATCATCGGCCTGCCCGAAGTCTTCATCCCAGGTGCGCCTCCATTCTCCCTGACGGGCGAATTGCATCTTCACGATGCCCTGGCTCCCGCCCCCGTATGTCCGCAGGTTACCCATGGACTCCGTGGTGTAATAACTTTGTCGAGTGTCAGGACGTCCTCGCGAAGTACCAAGCGAACTCGCTGGCGGTGCACTCGCCCGAGATGGACCGCATTCGTGCGGCAGTGAAAGAACTTGGCGTGTGGATTGTTCTTGGGTTCTCGGAGCGTGATGGCGGATCGCTTTACATTGTAAGCCCACCGTCCCGAGCGTGTTTCTCATTCTTACCGTCGTATGTTCAGGCCCAAGTCACTATCTCTTCTGCGTAAGTTTTGATCTTGGATACAGAGGATGCATTGACCGATAGGCGATAGCGGCGAGATTGTGAACCATCGCCGTAAGATCAAACCCACTCACTACGAAAAGACCATCTTCGGTGATGGAAGTGGTCAGTCTTCCGCGCTCTTCCCTATGATACGTCCCGTATTGATGATTCGGCTATGCCGCATAGCCCAATCCATCCATAATGTCGTACAGACACCCTACGGTCGTCTGGGTTCCCTCAACTGCTGGGAGCACATCCAGGTTTGTCGATTTCCAACTTCATCGAAAAATATCTGTCGCTGAACACTCTTCACACCCGTCTTAGCCTGCTCTCAAGCTTCACTTCTTCTCTCAATATCCTCAGATCTTCGTCGGGGGCTGGTGGCCTGCCTTCAAGCCTGGCGCAGGTGGCTCGCCTTACATTGTTTCCGGCGAGGCCTCGAGTCGCATGACGCAGATGGTCGCGATGGAGGGCGGCTGCTTCGGCCTCGTCTGCTGTCACACTGTCAGCGAGCAGGGATCGGAGACCATGAAGATGAAAGGCTACCCATGGTTCGAGTTCCCTGGTGGCGGGTTTACCACTGTTCGTGCATACCCTTGCGCAGTTCGCATGAAGTGCTGACGCGTGTGTCGCAGATCTACGGCCCCGACGGTTCAGCGCTCACTCCGCCCATCGACCCCGGCGTTGAGGAGACTGCCATCGCGGAGATTTCCCTCGATGCGATATCACAGGTTAAGATCGTCGCGGACCAAATGGGCAACTAGTGCGTTGTCTTTCGGTTTGCTTGAATAACGGCGTTTCTCATTATGTTTTCGCAGCTCTCGCCACGACCTCATGCATCTCGTCGCTCACGGAAAGAACTGGCGCCCTGTTGAATACGGTGACGAGGAAGAGCAGACGGAGCTCGACGCTCGCATCGCTGATGTGAAAAATGTGCTCTGAACCGTTCACAAAATGAAAGCGAAGCGAAGAGGCACTTAACATGTACAGTATTAGCGTCGAATGGAATAGTGTTCTGCGTTCATACGGCCCTCATTCACTTTATGCCTCTCTTGCTGAGCCGCGCCCTTTGGACTCAGCCTGCCCACACGAGATCGTAGGCTGGTTTTCCTTCGTCTGACTGCCATAATTGAAGCCAGGCTCTTCGGTGTCTGCGGTCGGAGTGCAAATCGGCCCCTCGGAATCTTCCGTCTCCGGCGCTTCAACTGTATGCAAGTCACTGCAGCGCTGACGCCCAACTCGCTTTGAGACGATTGCATTGGCTTCTCGAGGTGAGACTGCTCTTCTGATCTTGCATGTGATGATGTGACGTTGTTTTCCTCAGAATTCTAAGCTACACGGACTCATACGCGTGCAAATTTGACATTGCACAGTAGTGCCTCAGCTCGTCGAGTTTTCAGTGGAAGGTTGAAACACCAAATGACGTGGTTTCGGTTACTCAATATTCTTGAGCGCTGTATTGATCAGGTTTCGAACGCTACTGACGCACACTGGTGACTCATTCGTTGCTGTCAGCAATGAAAGGTCTTCCAGGAACCTAGAAATGTGAGTACGCGTACCAACGGCCGCCCGGCTTGGCCCTACCGACGCATCGATGATAACAGCGCCACAGGGCACCTAATGTCTTACTAAACAGCCCCTCGGCGGATAGTCCCCGTCAGAACGTAACAGCAATCATCAAACGTCCTACACGAAGCTATGTTCCTGCTGCAACTTCGATGTGAGTTTAAGCGCATGGCAGAGGGACAAGCACATTCTAGAAAAGCCGTACTCATCTGCTGAGCAACCCGAGTTGAATGTGTGGTCAACAAAATGACGTGTGCGACAGTAAGATGATAGACTGATATCGCAAACTCGGATATCGCGTTTCAGACACGACTGCTTCCACTGTATAAAAACCCGAGGTTCGATCCCAGGTCTTCATCCACCGGACCCCATTTCGTACAACACGACAATCAGCAATGTCCACTGAAGAGCTTACCTTTTACACCGCCGTGGTCTGTTTGATTCTATAACTCTCCATTAGTTTGCTGTCCTGATTGATCGCTCTATCGGTACTTGCAGGGCTGCCCCTTCGCGCAGCGCGTGAGTCCATCCTGCGTATCTACTCATATGACCTCTCAGATGCAGCCTCCAGGTCGAAATTGCATTTGAAGAGGCTGGTGTCCACCCGACAAAATATTTTGTCGATCTGCGCAACAAGCCAGACTGGTATCTGTCCAAGGTCAATCCTGTGGGCAAGGTGCGTTCTTGTTTCATCAAGCTTACATCTTCCCTACGTCTGAAATACAAGCACAGGTCCCTGCCATCGCATACGGCGGCCCGAAGGTCACTCCCGAGAACCCCTCTCCCGAGTCGGTCAAGCTCACTGAATCGCTCGTCTTACTGGAGTTCGCCGTCGATATCTTTCCCGACTCGAACCTGTCTCCAAAGACTCCCGTCGACCGCGCCCGCGCCCGCTTCTTCATTGAGCGCGCCTCCACCATCCCTTCGTCCGTCTTTGGGCTGGTGATGAAAGGCGAGGGAGCCGAGGCGGTCATCCAGGACTTCAAGAACGTGCAGGCCTTGCTGCCCCCTGGCGGCGGATGGGCAATCGGCTCCGAGTTCTCGATTGCAGATGCCGCGATCGCCCCATTTATCGGCCGTGCGGACGTCTTTTTTGGTAATGACCTCGGGAGATACCCCGTCGGCGAGGGCCTGAAGATTCACAAGCAGCTGTTCGAGAGCCCCGAGTTTGCGCGGCTGCAGCAGTATTGGAAGGATATCTCGGCGCGCCCGAGCTTCAAGGCTACTTATGACGCGGTGAGCAGCACATGGCTTTCTTTCGAAGATTCTTTAATGTAACACTTAATCGTACGGTCCAGGTCACCTTGGAGAAGCACGCAAGGGCGGGTTTGTCCAGGGACAGCAAGTAGAATCCGAATATCGTGCTGAATGCCGTGGGTTGTGTTAGGTTCTCTGAATTGATTCCGAGCCGTATGGAATAGAATGCTTTTGCATATTTCGTTTGTTGGGAAAGGATCTGCGTCTAAACTCAGTGAAAGTAAAAGAAATCGATGAGCCACGATCTATGAAGCTCAAGGACGCACTTTCATTGAGATGAACTGATTAATTCGATAAGATTAAATAAAAACCCAATAAGTAGAATTTCTAAGTCCAAAATCCTACTCAGCTCGGAATTCGCCGTCTCAACGCTTTTTGATAAGTCCTTTCTTCGACGACCGACGACTAGATTTCGTGCGGTTTAGAGAAGCCTCGACCATCGCGACAACGTCGATTCTCGCAACTCCGGCAATTCGCCTACGCCCCGGAGGATGGCCGCACGACGCCATGCTCCGGGCGGCTGTCTGTGTATATCAATTTTCTGCCACGTCTATAATATCCGCGAAACCTCCATCAGCGCGTCCACAGTCTTCTCGAATCGCGGCATGTCCTCATTCATTCAATATAAGACATTCTCATGGGGAATGTCACGGCGTGTGGCCAAAAACGACCGGTCAAGCACCGGACCATAGCTGACGTCTGTCCTATAGCAGCCAGCCAAGTCCGTGCGAGCACAGGGTCCTCGTGGGCGACGATGAAGATGGATAAATGATTGTAAGCCTGTTACATGGCTCGTCGTCTGTTACTGATTTTCTGCATCTTTCCCTCGATCCAGATAATTCGGAATTCGCTAGGATGACCCGACCTGCCCGTTACTGCCGATGCAATTATGCTCTCGCATCCAGTCAGCCTAGGGATTTGGGTATCAGAAGCCTTCGCCTGGATCAGTATAGGCTCGCCTCGATGCTCATACCCATGCTGGCAACCAGTCAGGGCCCTCAGGACGCACAATTGGCCCGGTCTCGGAGACAATCGGAACGTACGGCGCCTACTCTTCCCGTGCTGCTGGCAATGTTGGTCACATCCTTGCACCGACCTCCGCTGTCGCGCCTTCTCTACAGAAGTTTATTGGAGATTCGGCGGCTTCGTGGCGCCTGTCTGTCCCCATCGACTACGTGCCGTTACAATACATGCACGTGCAACATTGGTAACGTTCCGAGCTTCTCCATTGCTGATTGATCCCAGCGAAGGAAGTCTTATGCCGACCCGAAACGATATCGATGGTGGAGAACAGACCTAGGCGAGTGATTTTCTCCTGCTGAATTGTCGCTGCGATTTATCAGACCGTACAGTTTTCGCATTCGACAGGGCCGATTCAGCCCTGCAAACCTATCTGATCATATAACTATCTTTTTCGCCAACGTCGAGTGTCACTAGCATGAGGTGAAGTGCCCGTACGAACGACGTGTTCTTCTGCGTTTCCTGACAATCTGAGGGGTAGTTGTCGGCACCAGATCATTTACTCAATGCCGTCTCGAATACTACATTGAGTCAATATACTCGACACTAAAATCGGACCGCTTCCTAAAAACCACTGTGCCCTGAGTCGTCGCCCGACATTGTGCCTGTGCTTCGCACATGTCAAAGTTCTAGTTGTGGCCACTGCGGTAAATTTATTTTCACCAAGTTTTTCTTGATCCAGAGTACGCCTCGCACATACGACTCCTCCTAGTTCCTCCGGTCAACTTCATTTCGTATCGATCCTCTCCGAAGAGCTTGCGCGATCCAAACGCCATGCCGCCACTGTGGCGGAGTTCTTGCGAAGTGCTGATGCGTTCTATTGCTCCCTAGTCTCCTTGGCCACCTCACCTAGGACGAATCGATCGCGTGCCGTTACTCGCAATGAAGGACTTCATGCGGGGCTGCGCATACCACTCTTCCGTACCCGTCCGAGCCCGCGTGATCTGCATCTCTGCAGGCATAAGGAGAGTCATGTCAGTGACAGTGACTGCAGCCGACATGTCGGGTGGCAACATGACTTTGCCCTTTTCAGACTGCTGCTCAGGGTCGTCGGAGCTCTGGTTTCTGGCCACGATTTCTCAGAGTATAAATAAGCAACCGATTTATTTCCTCCTTCAGACTCCCACAACCTGCCTACCGAGTACACACCACACTCACAAGGATCAACATGCCTGTCAATCTTACCCCCAGCAACAGCGACCCACGCAAGTTCAAGGTTGCTGCTGTTCAAGCTGAACCGTAAGTGACTTACCGTAATCACCGCCGCATACACTCGTTGAACGTTTTCCCTCCAGTGTCTGGCTCGACTTGCAAGGCGGCGTCGACAAGACGATCCGTCTGGTCTCAGAGGCCGCTGCGCAAGGCGCTAAGATCATCGGCCTTCCCGAGGTCTTCATCCCAGGTGCGCCTCCCCTCTCCCTCACGGGCGAACTGCATCTTCACGACGCCCTGTCACCCGCCTCCGTATGTCCGCAGGCTACCCATGGACGCCGTGGTGTAATAACTTTGTCGAGTCTCAGGACATCCTCGCGAGGTACCACGCAAACTCGCTGGCGGTTCACTCGCCTGAGATGGATCGGATCCGCGCGGCAGTGAAGAAGCTCGGCGTGTGGGTCGTCCTTGGCTTCTCGGAGCGTGACGGAGGCTCACTTTACATTGTACGCCCATCTCTCACGCACGTGCGATCTGTTCTGACTATGGTTTATCTAGGCTCAAGTCACTATCTCCGCCGCGTATGTTTGATCTTTTATTATGAGATGCTTCATCTGACTACTAGAATTGCAGCGGCGAGATTGCTAACCATCGTCGTAAGATCAAGCCTACTCACTACGAGAAGACCATTTTCGGCGACGGAAGCGGTTAGTCACTTGCATCCTTGTCTTTTGGTTTTGTCGGTTTTTGACAATTTTATTTTGCGCGCAGCTCAATCTATTCATAACGTCGTACAGACTCCTTACGGTCGACTTGGCTCTCTCAACTGCTGGGAGCACATGCAGGTTAGAATCATATCTGACCTGATTCGGTGTAACCCGAAGCTGATTACCTCGCCATCAGCCCGCGCTCAAGTTGCACTTCTACTCTCAGTACCCCCAGATCTTTGTCGGCGGCTGGTGGCCAGCTTTCAAGCCCGGCGCTGGCGGATCTCCCTACATCGTCTCCGGCGAAGCCTCAAGCAGCATGACGCGCAGCGTTGCCATGGAAGGTGGCTGCTTCGGCCTCGTCTGCTGCCACACCGTCAGCGTGGAGGGTGCTGAGCTCATGAAGATCAAGGGGTACCCTTGGTTCGAATTCCCCGGCGGCGGGTTTACTACCGTACGTCTTGTTCTTGGTGTTCGCCAACTCTTTGGCACGATTCTGACTTGTGTGCTACAGATCTACGGCCCTGATGGCTCTGCGCTCACCCCGCCCATCGACCCTGGTGTCGAGCAGACTGCTATCGCGGAGATCTCTCTCGACGCGATTGCAACAGTCAAGATTGTCGCTGATCAGATGGGCAACTAGTCCGTCTTTCCGAATACCTCTCGGCTGCGCTTTATCTCATCGCCGCGTCACAGCTCTCGCCATGACTTGATGCATCTCGTCGCGCACGGAAAGAACTGGCGCCCCGTCGAATACGGCGACGAGGAAGAGCAGGCCGAGCTCGAGAGCCGCCTTGCTGATGTCAAGAACGAGCTTTGAATGGTCACGGAAAAGTGAACCAAAGCGCAGGCAGGGAAGCCTGTCGCGATAAGTGCACCTCATGATTGTACAATATTTGATGTAAAATACGATATGGCCCACTGTTGGTCACCTGGTCACCACTCACAATTCTTGTTGTTTGGATTTCACCTCTGATTATTGGATAGAACTGAGTAAGGCGGACGGTTTCGAGCTGGAGAAAGCATAGGATTCCGAGGGAATTCTTTCCTCGGATCGAGCGTAATTTAACACACTAATCAAGCTAATCAAGCCCCAACTACCCACTCGTCGATATATGCTTTGATCAGCAGATCACCCCTCATGATGTCAGATCTACACGGTGTCGGCGTTAAGGATGAAAAGGTCCAGGCATTCTCATGTATGACCGGTCTGGCGCGTCCTTGTGCTATGGTCTCATACTCCATCCTCATTGCAGCATCGACACAAGTATATGTACAGCGTACAATACGACACTCTGGTGAAGAATCTCCAGATGGAGATGGTAGCGAGAGCCAACTCCATGTTTGTGGTCGCAAGTTCAACGTGATCTCAGTCGTGAGTACTACATGGCTTTAGGACCGAGAGGATCAGGCCAATCTCGGCCCTTTGCCACGGCCCAGAGCTTACGCCCGAAAGTCTGATCATTCGGACTCGACGCCGTTCCAAGGATAGCTGAACAAAAGGCTATAAAAGACTGAAGCCTTCGTCAACGGGTTCCGTCCGCCCGCCATCGTCTGCTTTATACAATACTACGAAGTCGCCAATGGCTACTCAAGGATTCGCTCTCTACTCTGCGAAGGTTGGTATTCATCTTTGTCGCTCCGTCTATTGAACGCCTTGCTCATAACAAGATCGGGCTCACAGGGCAGCCCCTTTTGCCAGCGCGTGAGTTTATACGATTTTTACATCTAGATATCTCTTCAGATCTTCCGATTAGGTGGAGATCGCGTTCGCGGAGGCTGGTGTCCAGCCCAACACATATTACCTGCACGACAAACCGGATTGGTTTGTGTCAAAAGTGAATCCGGTGGGCAAGGTGAGCTTTCTTCTTCCGAAAATCACTGTCTGTACAGCCCATTCAGTCAATTTGACCAGTAAGACATGGGCCACCCGATGTGCACATAGCCCATCATACATGGGCCACACGACGTCAGCCCATGAGAATTGTATGTC
>NSJX01000088.1:0-77755 GCA_002286715.1 Dentipellis sp. KUC8613 | reverse complement strand
TCGGCCATCTGATTCGGAGATGGCCGGATTAGGTAAAATACGGGAGTCCGCTAAGTCCGTGCCGAAGCCGAAGGCAAGTAAGCGTAATCGTTCGTACGTAATACTACCGTACGCGTTACACCTCGTTCAGCGCGTACCAATGTTAGGTGTACCTCGAAAACATTGCCGTCACCTTACTATTAACATCACAAAAAGCCGCGCCGGCTTGTTATAGATTTCGGCACCCTGCACCGATTGCAAGCCGGGCGGAAGATTCCGAGGGCTCGCGAGGGATTGCAACTCGCTCGCGACTCTCTTGTATGGTCATCGCGGCCAAGCACAATCTTGCACCGACTTGTAACCTCCCCAAAATCTTTTATAGCCTCGCAGGCAGGTTGTGTCCAAATGACAACTGTCCACAGGTCGTGACCAGCTTGCAATACCCTTGTACGTCCATTGCCTGTGGCCGACTTCCGCTAACTGGTGTCTCCTTCAGATGACGCGCCGGCACTCGTGCTGCAGTGGCTGCTCCTGCACTTATTTGAAACTCCGAGCGGCAGAGAGCATTTTCACGCTTGAGCTGGGCTACGAGTAAAAGCGACTACATTGACTTCCGACTCCTACCACCCCAGCTTCTCTCGCGTGCCCTCGCCCGCTCCCGCTGTCGTGCGCCCTCTGGCTTGCTCCCTTTTCTGTGTGCCCGCGCCCGCGCCCTGCCCGCTCTTGCATCCCGTCGACCCTCGTCAACGCGCTTTCACGCGCCTCTCTCGCGCGCCCTCTGTTGCACGCCCCCGTTCTGTCGCCCTCTCTCGTGTCGCGGCCTCTCAAGCCGCCCTCCCGCGCCGCCCGCTCTCAAGCACTTTTCATCCTGCCCGCTCTCAAGCCCCTTTCGCGCGCTGCGCGCCCTCTCGAACCTCCTTTGCGCGCCGCCCTTTCGCGTGCTGCGGCCTCTCGCGCCTCCTATTCTCATGTTCTTTCTCTCTTCGTCCCATCTCCGTCTCGTCGCTGGGAGTTGCTTTGTCTGCTGTCTCCTCTCGCGCTCCTGTTTTTGGTCCAGCAGTGCACCCTGTCTGGTTTGATCAAGCGCAGTTGGTAGAAGACTTTGGTACTGAAGAGATACTTATTTCATGTTGTACAACACTTTTTTGAGTAGTCAGAATAATCAGAATGGTCATCCATTACCGTCTATCCGAAATCTCTAAGTACAATAAAAATATGAATAAAGTATGAATAAAAAAGCTGAATGGCGGCTGGTAACCCGGTATGATATATATGACCCCGCACATGTTGAGAGGTCATTGCGATTCGGTGTGAGATCGCAGCCCATCTTGCAAGTGCCATACAAGCACCTTGCAATTCCGCTGCGAGAAACAGCGTTGGGAAACATTAGTTATACAGCTTACGAGTGATTGCACGCATCGCGAGCCCTCGCAAGTTCATTGCATCGGATTTTACCACATCGCAATCGATATCTAATCTGAAACAAGTGTCGGGGGTTTTTCCTGATGAAGCGAGCTGCGTTCAATATCTTCGGCGGCTCTCGCACACAAAATACAGGTTCTGTTGCTCCAGCTCATTTTCTGATAACGGAACGGTCATTTGAACGGTGGTTGCCCTGCTGGCGGTCATCCAGGTCACCCACGTATCCTCCGGTTAGAAGCGCGTACCTCGACCTCTACCCAATTGACTTTCTTGCGCTGGTCCCTTCCATCCGATTCTCCGCGTGGATCCTGACAAGCATGCCTTAAGCTATTCTCACCGCGGTCGGGATATGCAGCTCATTCAGCGAACGGGAGCACAGGAGGCGTATAAAGATGCGTGTGTGTGGGTATCATGACCTGTCACAGACAGACTGAGCGCGTCGTGGAGATCTGCTTGCGGTGGAGGATATGACACTATGATCTTGGTGAGTGCAGCTGCGGTAGGTGATAGGAATGAGAACATGGGGCGTGCAATGGTTGTGCAAATGTAGCATCAGGTGATATGAGTGCTGTTTGAGCCAGCCGTAAGATGCTATCTCAGCCGCCAGGATCCCGCGGCTGGCCTTCCGTATTACTGTTCTTCTAATGGTCAAGCTTGCTAATAGTATCGAAATCTAAACATAGGCTCGACTATCGACTTGACGAATTTCGGGGCGCCCGATTGAAGTAGCTGCAGCGCGCAATGAACGTGCTTCCGCCCTCAAAAACTTGATCTTGAGCGGCCCCTCTGTTCAAAAACACTAGTACTAGTGTGCAAAAGAATTCGAGCTCAAAGTAGAGTACAAGCCTGCATACGTCCGACGTCGTGGGCCCGGATCCAGGGTTCACGATACCCGTGTGAACATCATTGTAACGCGTCTGGGGCTCTGAGCACCGCGTGTCCGCGACTCGGACGCGGCCTTGCATTGGACTTTCCCCTCAAACTCTTCTGTTTTCTGAGTCTTATCCCGGTGCGCCCAACGCCTCTTCTTACAGCTTTTGGGAAGATGAGTACAGTATCTGTTGAGGTGATAAGAATGGGCGCTCGACGTTACAATTCACTTTGGAAGCCAGCTAATTCCATGCGTCTCTCACGCCCGAGATTCCCCGCCTGGCGGCACGGCCTGGGCTTTTTGGGCAAGGCGACACGTCTGATGACTGGTGCCACACCTATCTCAGCGTTGCTATCATTCGCTCAGAGCAGCTTTCCCCGGCAGTCTGATCCCGAAGATTATCAGTTCTCAGCACGCGCGGCTAACTCACACCGCTCGACCATCTATCTCATGTCTCTCTCACGCGTTTTCAATTCAACGAAACGGTTCCCTCACGGATCCTGCTGCGAGCCTCTATTTCAACCGCGTCCGCGGTAAGGGGAGAGGTGCGCTGGCATGCTGACCTTCCTCGGATCCGTCGTCTGTGTTCTTGTGCTGGTAGCTTCATCTAGTTTCGCTCTTAACATCGCACCGGGAAAGCCACGGTGGCCGAATCGTGACCGAATACACCTTCCCTTGCAGAGGGCAGCGCAACCAACGGAGGGGGCCGAAGGGGTGGGGGACGTCTTGGATTCGTGAGTGACAAGCCAAATTGACGTGGTGTTGACACTGAGGATCTGTTCGCGAACGCCTTCTTGCACAGGACCTACAATGTTCAAGTTCAGCTGGGCAATACAGGTTTCCCCCTAATACTCGGTATTTGAAATCCATTTCCCTCGCATGGAAGTGTTTCATTCATATGTTCCGCAGACACGGGTTCTGCAGACCTATGGGTCCTTGCGGACTCATGTGTCGAGAATTGTGCCACTCCGCAGATCCCCCTGTATCAGCGTGGGTCGTTTCGACCGACCGGCATCGATGTCAACCTTCAATACGGCGATTCTTCGACTGGTACATTCGCTGATGGACCTATCGGCCAAGATACGGCCGGCCTCGCGCAGTTGACCGTTCCGAATCAATATTTCGTAGCAGTCAACAAGACCAACACGAACATACCGATGGCGGGGTCGGGAGGAATTTTAGGGCTCGGTTTCCCTCTGGCTAGGTACGTAGGTCGGAATGATATGGCTATGTGTCTTGCCCGCGTGCGCGGGGGTTGCCGCATGACGCACGTCAGTGGTATGAATGATTCAGGACGCTCAATCGCCCTTTTCCTCAGGCACCACCCTCGTGCTACCTACTCTTTATTCGAGAGTCTGTTCTAACACCTCTTCTCTCCGCAGCGTTATCTGGAGCCGCCTGTTCCAGACGAGCTTTCCACAGACAAAACAAGCACTTCCACTCCCACGCGCTCTGTCAACCTCATCGGCGGATAACAATCCTATCCGTGTCTTCCCAAACTTGTCCTTTATCCGGTCCTCCGCAGATAACCTCACCGTTCGCACGGCTGTCAATGCTGATGGCCCGACAGTTGAGGATGCGATAGCCACGTTTTCGACGAACGGACCCCTTATCCCGCGCCTCATCGCCTCTGGGACCCTCGCAGCCCCGCTGGTTGCGATCACTTTGCAGCGTGACATCGTGGACATTGGCGGGAATGTGGGCATGCTGTCCATCGGGGCGTTCCCGAGAAGCGTTGATCAGAGCAAGTTGACATGGGCACCGGTGCGTCGTTACTCGGCTGCGGAGGGGGGCCTGGCGGCCCCGGTGGCTGCGCCCGACGAGGTATGTTCTTTGACTCGCCTCTTGCGGTGTAGAATGCCTGATCCGCCCCTCGTCGATCTAGGTCTACCCTCTGACTTGGGAAGTACCTGTCGACGATGTGTATTTTGACGGGCAGAAGCTCCCCCGATCCAATTTGTCATCCCCTAATGTGACGCTGAGTGCCTTGGTCGACACGGTACCTGCCTTGAATATATGTTCATTTTTTCGCCATTTTCATAACGCTGTCTCGTTGTAGGGTAACTCACTCATTCGCGGTCCTCGTGACGTAGTCAATACGATCATCGGCATGCTTGGAGGGACGACCTACGATTGCTCGCAGCCTCACAGCCTGGCATTCCAGATCAACGGAACACTCTTCGCTGTCGACCCACGCGACTTTGGGGCCCCAACGGCCGGCAACTCAACTGCACGCTGCTCTCCTAGTCTGGCGATCGCCGATCCTCCTGGAAGCACCTTCTTGTATAGTTGGAACCTCGGAGATCCGTTTCTGAAATCGTGAGTTTCAGATTACACGTCCGCATTTGTGCATCGATTACATTGCTAACAGAGTGCGGTCAATACTCTGACAGGGTCCTCGTTTCACTGTACTATGGAAATCTAACATATCCATCCTCGGATCCTCCGCGGATGGGGTTCTTGTCAACTGTGCCCGCCGACGCGGGTGCACGCCTGCAGAGTATCGTCGCTGCAGCAAGCTCCGCGAAAATTGCGTTGCCAGGTGCCGTGCATTCAGTCTTCACGACCTGTCCGTGTCGCTGATCCACCATGTCGTACAGCAACGTCTGATAGTGCAGCTACGGGAGCACCGACGCCCGCCGGCACCGACTCTGTAGGCGTCCCACAGGCCTCTGAGATCAGTATGTCATTGCCTTCCGGCTCCACACCGCCTAGCTCAGCCGCCCCGAAATACTACCCATGGACACATTTATCATTCTTCGCGTTTTGGATTGTTCATTTGGGCTTGTGGTGTGAAGTGTACATCTAGCATGGTCGTCTGACACCGACTATTGTTATTTGAGCTTCCGTTCCATTGCAGATTATGACTTGAGGACTTCTGGTGACCTTAGATTTGTTGGACTTTACGAGATGGACAATATCTGTTGTATTATTTTACAGCGTCTACTGGTACAGCATATGGTGAACTAATGTAACACGGTGCCACAGGAATAGCAATGCGGTCACCCGAGCTAAACGGTGATAGATGTATAAATAAGAAGTCAACAAAACTCTAAAGGATGAAGTATCAGGCGAGGATGTTAACGCCCTGGGGCTCCGACTGGAGCATGTCCCAATCCCACCGGTAGTCTCTGATGTTGTCAAAGTCGCGCGGCGTGCGCGCATCCGTGTGGAACTGAGGAAGATAATTTTCGATGTCCGAGTCGAGCGCGGAGTAGGCGAGCACAGGTGCGTCTGTGACGTCTGTAACAAGCGCCGCGCCCGCGTCCGTCGCGGACGGGTCCATCCGGACAAACACCACCGTCTCCTCCGCCTGGATGACTTCCATTTTGGTGCCGAGGGCGGGAATGTCCTGAGAGCCGACGATATCCCGCACACTCTGTAAGGCAGACTCGATCGCGCCCGAGATCCAGGTGTGGTGGCGTGACAGGTGCTCCCCTGCGAAGAAGATGTTCCCCTCGGGGCACCGCGCGGCCTCGAAGTGCGGCCTGAACTGGCCTGGCAGGAACATGGCATCTCCCGTCGCAGCGGTCGCGCACCATGCAACGTCGAAGGTCTCGATGAGCTGCCCGTAGACGTCGACCTGGTCATCATACAGCCGCGCGAGGCACTGCAGTGCGAGCGTGCGTCGCTCAGCCTCAGAGAGCGGAAGCCATGTCGTGGCATCTGTCATCCACGCGTACAGCAGCAGCACCCCGGGCCCATCTTCGCCGATCCCGTACGAAGGGTACACGACCCAGCGGATGGGCAGATCCGTCGTGGACTGGCCACCGCACGAGGGCGTCGGCAGGCGCTCCCAGAAGCGCGTCTTGAAACGCAGGCCCATCTTGTAGAGAGGCTCGAAGTGCATCGCGCGGATCGCGCACTCCTTGCTCGGGCTCCAGCGCGGGCGATCGACGATCATTTTGAGTGCGGCGGGGGGGATGGCGAAGAGGACCTTGTCGAACGTCTCCTTGAGCTCGCCGTGATACGCGGATGCGCGCACGGTGAGACGCCCGGACTCCGTCGGGAATACGCCGGTAACCCGCGCACCGAATGTGATGTGTTCGAGCCCGACGGTGTGCGCCATCGCAAGCGGGAGACGATCCATCCCATCAGCGATCGTCACCCAGTCCTTGGTGTTGAAGTCCATGAACTGCATGACCATCTCGACAGTGCTGAGCATGAACTGGTTCGACTGCGAGGTGAGGGTCTCCATGAAGTCGACTACCGCTGAAGGCCAGCCGACAACCGATTGGAGGTACTGTCGGAAGGGGTACTCATCGAAGGCGAGCAGCTTCTCGAACCCCTTGTCAAAGTCGTCGTGCAGGGCATCCACAAGCGGCCCGATTGCGCTGAGCATGAGATCGCGGGCACTGCGCTCGTACTGCGGGGGCACGGTCCAGCCGACAGCAGATGGCAGTGTGTCCCAGACTGAGCACCCATCGCCTTGGGTACTGTTGATGAAGAGCTTGTTGCCGGGACTGTTGAGGCGGTAGGGCATGAGCTGGATGCGCTTGTCCTCTGATAAGGTAGCGCATGGGAGGTCGTTGAGGTGGTCGATGAGGTCGAAGACGGGTGCGTGGAAGGCGGAGCGGGGGATGCGCATCGCGCCAGCCTCGAAGTACTGGTTCTTCTCGTGGGTGAAGCGATGTGTGTGGATACGACCTCCTATGCGGTTACTGGCTTCGAGGATGTGGATGTCGTAGTCTTGCTGCTCCTGCAGAAGAAGAGCCGAGTAGAGTCCGGCGACTCCACCACCGACGATGCAGACGGATTGCTTGTTGGCAGGCATGATGTCCTGAAAGACGGTGAGTAGATGCTTTGCGAAGGACGCAATGGTGAACCCACTATGCGGAAGAGAGTACGTGAAGGCGATGCTAGGAGGTTGAGACAATGCAAATGGGAAGAGTGAGATGGTGGAGTCAAGTGTTGCTGTAGGATGAGCCCAAACCGGGACCTGTTGTAGTAGAGGTGGGAGGTGTTGGTGTTGGTGGTATGGTACAAGGCACGGCCGTTTTATAGCAGGATGGATGTCCGACAAATGTAGGTGAAGGGCCGCGAACGGATAGTAGATAGCCGGATATCATCGTGAGGCCTGGCGTTTCGCGCGTACCATTGTGATCGCGTACTGGCCTGGGGAAAATTTCTCGGGAAGTGATGCAGCCTCGGGGTGGTAAGGGCAGATGCGCTGCTCAAGAGTGCATCAAGTCAATCTCAACAACACCTTCCCTGCCTGAGAGAACCGCGCGCCCTCCCCGCAAAAATTGACAAAGCTGAGCAAGAGTCAACGGCGGTTTGTACTACTGCATGCATGTTGCGGCATCCTCGCTTACCAATGGCGCACAAAACGGCTCTGTTTTGCAGATCTGTGCCAGACAGTCATCCTCAGAGTGGTTAGGACGACGACCCAACACAGCACGCGCCGGGTTGCAAAAAATGAACGGAGAAGCGCGATTCAACGAGTACAGGATGGACCTGCGTATGCAGATCCCAGGAACTAGATGAAGATAGCATGCTTCATCAGAGATCTTGCGTCCGGAAGAATATCAATTGTTCCCTGTCCCAACTGCTGCATGCTACGAGCGACATTCGGACCGCCACCCGCAATCTCTTCTTCCGGGGGAGGCAGCTGTGCTGGGACGGGGCTGCCCTGGATAGAACCTTTCCGTAAACTTTCGTTAAGGCCGAGAGTAGGCACCTGCAAGTAAGACCTTACCTCGTGCGGTGCAAGTATTGAATGTCCGTCAGGCTTTCGATAACTAAGCATCGAGTTGACCGCGAAAGCGCCATCAAATCAATGCACCATGTCAGAAATGTTCGAATGAAAAAGACGAGGCTATGGGCTCGCAGAGACGAGAAACCGGAGGCGAAGTCAAGGTGGGTGGTGGTGGTAGCTAGCAGGTGCACAGCTTCGACAGTGCTGTGGAAACGGATTGTCAACGGAATGGGTTAGCCGGAGCTGTGAAAGACACCAGATCTAATCGTTGCCAAGTCTGACGCATTCGCGCCTCGGATGCTTGCACAGATGTACGGCCCAAGCCCCGAGTACTGGCGTCTCCGTGATAGAGGAAGGTGGAGAAGTTCATGACTCTGCAACATGCCTCGGTCGAAGCGCGCAGGAGGCTATGCTGACCGAGCCGTTCGTAAAAATAGGCAGTAGTGCAACAGTAGTCACGACAGTACTCCTGACAGTATATATGGCGTTAGCCAATTGCACATATTGAACGAAAGACTTACGCTAGCATTCGAGACCCCCCAGTAGAGGACTAACGTTGTATGGTTTTCGAAGGCCAAGAAGAGCTCGTCTCGAGCTCAACACGACTGAGTTTGAACGCAAAGTAGTTTCTGACGAGAAATGATTTCCACTGCAAAACTCTGCCATATATGTACAAGTTTGTGAGATAGAAATTCGCGCTTCGCCCCTCCTGGCCTGAGACATTCGGTAATATCGGTATAGCAAAATTGAAATAGAGAACATTGCGCAATTGCAACGGAAGAAAGGATTTGCCAGAGAGTGACTGAGAAGGAAAGAGTCACACAGAGCAAGTGACTAAGGCATAGCGGGGATTTCCGACAAGGCGACCTTCTGCTCGATTTCCCCGCCTTTTGGCCTTCGTCTCCTTGCTCCTTATCATGCCGCCCGCATCCAGCGACGAGCAGACTGCCGAAAAATCATCGGCCTCCATCCTTAAGGAGAGGCGCTTCAAGCTGAGCAGGTGAGTGTCCTTGATACGAACTCCGAAACCCCTACATTGATGTAATTCTACAACCCCAGAGCGTGTGATCGTTGCCGGTGAGTAGCCTGGTCTTTCTACAGCTTCAAAGTGCTCATACTGCCACTCAGTCGGCGAAGGATAAAGTGCGATGAAGGTCACCCGTGTCAGGCTTGTTTGGGAGCCAGTTCAGCGTGCACGTTCGAGGAGCCGGGGAAGAGAAGCCACCCACACAAATCGAAGTAAGTTGCGTTTCGGAATGCACAGTTCTCTGATTTTGAGTCGTCTACAGACGCACAGCGACGCTGGAGGACAGGATGCACCAACTGGAGAGTCTCATTCAGGCCATACCTCCTGCAGTCTTTGCCGCAGGCGGCGCAGCTGCGTTTGCGAACATGCCTCCGACCCAACTCGACCCGCAAAATCCTCAAGCGTCATTCAGCGCTTCAACCCATGTATATCCTACCACTGCGCCTCCGCCTTCTCTCAATCATTTTCCTTTGATGAACCCCTCGACTCACTTTGCTCCTGGACCTCGATCACGGCAGTCCAGTCCCAATCTTGGTACTGCTCCCTTCGCCTTGCAGGCTGCCATGAGCACGGACTCGATGAGCGCTGACCAGCTCGCCGACGAGACCGCTCGAATGTCCCTTTCTTCGTCTTACCTCTACCTCGACGACGAGGGGTACACACGGTGGCAGGGTGAAACATCTGGACTTCCGATTCTCGATCTTCTGGTCGAGAGACATAAGCCGACCGTGCCTGCGCTCAAGAGCGAACGAGAGCCAACTCCGCCCCAGGATAATGCACGTAGCCCGACGGCTGCGAGCGCCGATTATTTTCCGGACCGGATACCGAAACGCACAGACATCCAGCCCGAGAAAATATGGAAGCTCATCACTTCTTTCATTGCGCCTGATCTCATGGACAGGTGCGCTTTTTTCGAAACAATTATCGGAATAGCATGACCTCACTCTGCATCTCCTACAGCTTGGTGCAATGTTATTTGTCTACATCATATTACCTAATGCCCTTCCTCCACATCCCCACATTCCTCAACGTAAGTCCCTTCTGTAGCCCTCGTGCCATCCTCTGACGGCTTCGGCCAACATCATCTAGGACTACGGTAATCCGCAGAAGTGGGGTGAACCAGGCTTCGCAGCCTTCATCGTTGCCGTCTGTTGTCTGGCATCTCGGCACATCGATGACCCGCGCGTACGTGCCGATCCCAGCGACGGCATCTCTTCTGGTACACAATGGTTCGAGCTCTTCGGCCGCCTGCGTACTCTCCCCGGCGCCGACCGCCCGACGGTTTACACCGTGCAGGCCGTTCTCGTTGCGGGCGTATACGCCGTTGGGTGGGGGAAGCTCTCGAAGGCCGTCGCGCTCATCTCCGAGTCCATCACACTGTCGATCGACGCGGGCTTGCATCGTTCTGCGGATGCATACGACATCTTCGACCCGATCGAGGAGGAGATCCGCAAGCGCACGTTCTGGTGTGTCTACATGTGGGACAAGCAGGCGAGCGCACACTTTGGCCGCCCCCCGATGGTCCGCCTCCGGGACTGCGATGTCGGCGAGATCAGCGCCATCGACGACGAATTCATCACACGCGACACGATCGGTCCGCAGCCGCACGAGACGCCAAGCCGCATGGGTGCCTTTGTGTGCGTCCTGCGCATGTTCGTCGTGCTGGAGTCTGTCCTCGATACGCCTCCGCCAAGGGACTTTGGCGACGGATCGCCGTTTTTGAGCCGTGCCACGAGCGTCCTGTCCGGCTTCAGGAGGCACAAGGGGCTGAGGGACGAGGAGCTGCTGCTTGACGACGTCTGCGCATCGGTCCCGGCGCACTGGGCACACACGCGCGAAACGATGGCCAGCGAAGATGTGATCCGCGTAACGCATGCGGAGCGCCTGCATTGCCTGCAACATTTTGTGCGAATGCTCATCATGCGTCATCGCTTTTCGGAATTCGTCGCGGAGCGTGCCGCCGTAGGTGACCAGGAGCAGACCGAGGTCGAGTGCGAAGCGATGCGCATCGCGCACTCGAGCGCGCTGCAAATTGTGACCGCTCACATGCACATCGCGACCAAGGGGCTCATGACTTACTGTGAGTCGTTCATTGGCTGCCTCGCTCACAGAAGCCCATGCCTGTTTCACAGATGGGGTGCACGTCATCCACCAACTCACACAGGCCGGAAGAACCCTGGTGGCATTCCTCCTTAATTGCCAGTCGGAACCGCTCCGGCCTCTCATCACTCCAGCGTTAGACGGCCTTCGTTCCTGTGTCGGCCTCTTGAGGCGATTCAGCGGGCGCTACGTCTGCGGGCTGCGGTCCGGTGATCTCATGGAGGAGTTCTGCAGAAGTACGCCCCTCGAAACACCACCTCCCCTGTATCATGCACTGATCTCCCGATTTGGCAGTCACGCAAATTCCGCTCGAAAATCCATCGCTTCCGCAGGAGTTCGTGCACAACAAGCCGCTCCCGCCGTGGATCCGTCCTGTGCGCAAAAAGAACCCGTCCGCACCACGCTCGTCAGGCAGCCATGAATCGCCGTCCCAGGATAGCCCCGAAATGTTTTCGCCGTCAAACGACATGTTCGTAGACATGTCTGGTGTGTCCGGCGCGAACGGCATCGCAAATCACTTTTCTGGCGGCATGGGCAAGCAGCCACAGCATCCTGGAGGCATCGGCGCACCGTCACCAGGTCAGTTTACGCTTGACGGGCCTGCTGTGAATCCCCCTGCACAAGGGTTCATTCCTCCCGGCGTGGCTTCGGGAATCGGCGGTGTGACGGACGCGGGCGGGCTCGCGATGTCGCCGGAGGATATCATGGCGCTCTTCAACGAGGGCACGATGGACATGACGACCCTGTTCGGATCGTCCTTGTCATCTGAGATGATAGGTGAGGCGTCGGGTGAATCCATGCAAGGAGGCTACCCGCAGACTTTCGGAAAGCAAGGGAGCCCAGGGGATAATATGCAGGGGCTGGTGGCGAGCCCGTAGTCCTCAATGATGTATCAATAGGAAGGTTGGTGGGGATGTGGGATAGTCATGCTTCATTCTAGGGAAAGGACATTGGGGGCGCGGGTTTCGCTGTGTATCTCTATCACCATCTGTTTTGTTTTCGGTCTTCTGTATGGCCTTTCGTTGTTCTCGTTTACTCTTATAATGTGTCGTATCGATCGCTTGCTTTCACTACGCTGTGCCACGATACTTTCGAATACATTGACCATTCCGAGACCCGCAGTGTACTACGTAGCTTTATGATGCACAAGTCAAGGAAACAGTACCATATATGTATGCGATCGACACGGTCTCGTACTCTTTGACGTTGGGAAAGTGTAATCGGAGAGGTTGGCAGGTTGGTAGTACTACAGTGAGAGACGTCAACATTTCACTGTCCGAGGGGTATACTAGGAGACTCGGCCGTTGCCGAGCGCCAACCGAGCGCCAACTTGAACGGTCTTGCCGGGTTCTCGCCTCACAGACTGCAACCATGGTGCGTTTGTTGTGTCTATTCCCTATTTTCTTGCTTTACTTGTCATTCTCGAATCTTACTTCGATCTCTTTAGGAAAGCAACACATTCCACCCAGTCAGTCATATATTTTCCTCTGTTGCTCTGCAAGGGTTTCGTGCTAGGTCAGACACTGTTTTGCATCTATCAGTACTTGCTCCGGGTCCAGGACATAATGACGACCCCTCTCCCCTCGACGTGTTGCTTGCTTTGGATCTCTTAGGTCATACTTGTGCTGCTAGGGCGATGTCCGGACGTCCGGACGATGGGACCTCCAGCAATCCCTCGGAGCCAAATGTGCCAATCTATGTGTTTGGCATGAGTGACGTACGCGAAGAGGCCCACCCTGACCATATTTGATGATAGTATTACACTGCTTCCACTCGCGTTTTTGCCTGTCTTCTGACCTAGTGGGCTCATGAATTCCATCTCATCGCGGCCCCGATCGGATACCACCGAGGGCGGCTGGCAATCTCGCCAGCCTTATAAACCTCGCCTTGCCAGCCTTTCCCCTCACGCCTATCTTTGCTCCTACCATCATCAGCACACCAGTCGTCCACTATACTCTACAACCATGTTCGCACTCCTCTCTTTTATCTTCACTTTCGTTCTCAACCTCTGGCTCCTCGCCACCACCCTCCTTACCGCCAAGCCCACCTCGGACGTCGAGCCCATCGTCGACATCGAGGCTGCCCTCCCCACCGCGGCGCCTTCCCCGATCATTGTGGAGGCTGTCAAGCACTCGGGCCTACCGAGGCACGCCCGTGCGCGCAACATGAAGACAAGAGCCCGGGTGGAGCAGCTGGCCAAGAAGGCTGCTCTCGCCGCGCGGCTGTCCTCCGTGTTTCCGCTGGCCTCGAGTCCTGGGTCGTCGCCGCTGTCGTTGGATAAGGTCCTGGATACGTCTTTAGGTGCGTCTCAGACTTCTTGAGGATGTTATGCATTCGAGCTGACGAACCGCAGCGATGCCATTGCCAATGCATCGCCCGGCGTCTCCACCGGTCAGCCCCAAGCCCTCCGACTCCCCTCCGACCCCCGGCCTTTCACCCACCCCCTCTTCTCCAACATCATCCGCCCCATCGTCTCCTCCGTCAACACCATACTCGTCAGGTCCTGTCATGCCAGGTGCCTTTTCACTGTACGACATCGACGAGGAGGACGAGGAGGAGGGGGACATCGAGGAGGGTGTCCGCGGCGAGAGGTTTATCAAGGAACCGTTCCGCGCCACCTACGGTACGCCCTTCAGCCCGACTGTCAGCAAGGCCTCGGGTGGTCTTCCCGACCACAACGCCCGAGTCGTCGAGGCCACGGACCCATTCGCTCGGGACGGAGAAAGTTGGTATGCGGACGACAGCGACTCAGAGGTGCCCTATCCGGACGTATTCAGTTTCTCAATATACGAAGAAGCCACGGCCGACGATGAAGACGACAACTCGGTCTTCAGCACTCCTCTTAGCAGCCCTGAACCCAAGGTTCAAGATACACCACAGGATTTAGCACCAATGTGTGCGGTATTAGTCTCGCCCGCGCAAGCGCGCGAGGCACGTGTGAAGGCGCGGGCGGCGGCGGAGAGGCGGAGGGCGGTTTACCAGGCGAACGGTGCGCTCGCGCAACCCAGCCAGGCTTCCTCTTCTCCCTTCCCACCATCGGCAGCGTCTTCGCCATCGCAATCAGCAACATCATCAACATCATCTCCACCCTCCCTCTCTTCATCAGTCTACTCAAGTCCGCCCCCCTCGTCTCCTCCCTCCCCCCTCTCGCTCTCCCGCTCTTCTTCGACCTCCTCTGGAACCAGCACTTTCACTCGCGCACGCCTCTCTTGCTCTTCGGACTCCATCAAGGACGCCGAAGAGCTGAAGGACCGCGAGTTTCTCCGTGCACTCGCACGGGCGCAGTTCCAAGTGGGGGGCGCGACGAGCCCTTCGGTCCTGGCCTCCGTGTTCTCTGACCGCCGCAGCTCCGGACTTGTCAACATCGACGAGTCTACTATGCGGAAACGGGAGCACACGGACTCGGTGCAGGAGAAGCGGCGGTCGCGGCAGCTGGGGGAGATCGTGTCACTTTTGGATGGGGGAGAGAGGAGAGAGAGCGTGTGTAGCTGGAATGTGGATCTGGAGGGCGGGCCTGGGGAGGCGGTTGAGGAGGGGGTGTTCGTGATTGAGGCGATCTAGCCTGCTTGCATCTAGTCTGAGTTTCTCGTTTGTGAATTCCCAAGTATCCTGACATGCACGTATTTATCGTTATTTATTAGTATCTGTATCCGCATTCGTATCCGTACCAGGTGCTTGTATCCACCTGCTTGTATTGCCCTTGTCATTGTCGTCTCGTCTGCGAATTTAGCATTGCTTGATTTCTATTGCGTCGACGAGTGTCACCTTTGAGCTGAGATACTCAGCCACTGTAAATGAAGTCAGAATAAATTCAGAAGTGGACCCAGAGGCGTGCACATGATGAGCTGAAGAGTTTGAGGCAGTTAGTTGAGGGGGAGACAACGCACCATATATACATACAATGTGGAGCCGTCCATATGGCCGACTAGCTCAGCTGGTTAGAGCGTCGTGCTAATAACGCGAAGGTCTTGGGTTCGATCCCCACGTTGGCCAGATTTTTTCTTTTTTCATGACCGCAATACCGAAATATCTGGATGTGATGTATAGTGGTTGCGAGAGAGATTCACGACCAGCTTCGGCATCTGTACCTATACTACCTTCGACAGGAGGCAGCTCTGTTTTGGCATGGCATATGATCAGTCTGTGAATTTAGCATTGCTTGATTTCTATCGGGTCAGTAAGCGTCGACGTGATCAGTCGTACTGTCGCACCAGTCGTACTGTCGCAGACATTCATCTGTTGTTGCCGTAGACTAGGAGGCCCCAGAATCCAAAAACCTGACAGTCAACAGTCCGGGGATACTGGGTACTACAGCGACTGCTCACCATAAATCCCTGAAACGGCGTCCTAGATTTACCAGTGATGAGTCACAATACGTCTCACTGACTACGAATGCGCGTGTGGGGGGAGAGGATAAATCAAAAATGCATGACATACATATATGCAAAGCAAGAATTTTCTCTGCCTATTTTCCTTGACAATTCCGAATGGTAGCTTCCGGATAGTATGTCTTCCGTGGACCTCTGAGCTGCTAGACATATCACGCGGCTGTGAAGTCCTAAAAAAGAGGGACGGCACGTTCGATTGCACAGCCATACAGGGACTTCCTGCGGCCTTGCAGGTTACGTTCGCGACTTACCATTCACGCTCGTTTGAGCGCGGCTGGAAGAAAGCTCAATATCGCACTCACCTTCTTATAAACGTGTATAATCCAGCTGCGACTATGAAATGCCTCCTATGGAAAGATGCATAGATTCGCCCAGGCAAGAACTGTTTGGCGTAGCACGTTGCAATATGTTGTCCTGGCGATTGGCCGTCGAAAGGCCTGCCGGTCGTCGTCTGTGATGGTAGAACCGAAGTGAAGCATCGTGCTAATACATGAGGCGGCCCCCGAACAGGCCTCGTTTCAGCAGTTTCGGGGTCCTTCCATGGTATGAAGACCGACTCTTTGGTTGCTTCGTGCTTTGTTTTCCGCGGTCACTCTGGGAGTTGGTCGCTTTCTATTCTTCTCCTTTTGCTTCAACAACACACACAAAGCGCCATGCAGATGGACGCCTGAGCTGCCGAGGTCCCCTGGGCCCTCTACACTCTTCTCCGACGTCAAGCGGTCATACCATGGCCATGGAAGCGAACTTGGAACTACAACAGCTCGAAGTTACCGCACTCAAATCAATATATGCCGACGATTTCTTGGAGGCGCCCCCGAAGGCGTGGAAGGTGCGTCATAAAGTACAGAGTCCGAGATAGAGTGAGGGCTTATAGCCAGCGTAGGGTGCAGCCAAGCTACAGGAATTCATTATCCGAGTGCCGCACCCGGATCCCCAACATGCTACAAAAATATCATTTAATCTTCATGTCATGTATGCTGTCTCTATGACCAAGAATCTCCATGCAGGACCCGCTAATCGTGCTCGCGCAGATTCCCCAAGACCTACCCTACACATGCGTACCCGACCTTCACGATCCAGCAGCCTGTTAAAGGGCTGACGCAAGAGCAAGTGACGAGGCTCACGCAGGCAATTCATGCACAGGTCAAGCAGTATCCAGGAGAGGAGATGGTCTTCCAGGTAAGTGGCATCTCATACGATCGCTGCGGGCAGGGTAAGTGTCTCGTGCCCTCAATACGCGGCTTTCCCCCCAATGCGCGAGGTCCGTATCACCCCCGTACATGTCATTCCCCTCACTCTTGCCTTGGTTTCTACTTCGACCGCGATGGTCCTCGAGAGCTACTGTGGGCGTCTTTGCCATTAACACGCGATCACGTGCCCATCATAACTCCTTCGGTCCCTGCTCCTCGCCGTGCCTGATCCTATCATGACGTCGAGGCCACGCTGCAACCGCGCACACAGAATATCGATGAGCATTTGCAAACGCTACGCGTTGTCGTCGGCACCAACCTATGGCTCTCATTGTTCGACCTAAGCGGCCAGATGCACGTTTGCATGGCCAGAAATACCCTCTTCGAGATCTATTTTGTCCCCGGCGCTTATCGATCTTCTACCGTTTGTGGGCGTTCGCCGTGCGATGGTCCGTCGAAAACGTGGGCTCAGCTGCGCCGCGGAGGCGTGACTCTATCTTTTGCTACCCATGGCAGTGCACCTCGAAGAGTACTTAGCAAGAGCGCGAAGCCCTCTTGGAACCCAATACTACCCTGCCCGCAGCTCCTACTCAACCCTCTGCATGACACTTACTCACTGAACCCACGCAGATCGTCACATTTGCCCAAGACTGGCTCGCGACCAACGTCAAGCCACCCGTCGAAGCCGTCGGTTCGCTGGCGACGGAGATGATCAAGCGTGCAATGGACGAAGAACGCGTGCGTATACCGCCTCTCGTATCTGCATTGTCTCTGACGCGGCTGTATATAGGCCCGGCAGGCGCGCGTCGAAGCGGAAGAGGCCAAAGAAGCGGAGCGCGCTCGCCAGCTTGCAGAGGCATTCTCTATGCAGCTGCAGCAACGCGAGCGCGAGACTGTGCAGGCGCGGGCGCGGGCGCTCTCCGATGCCACCGAAGTCCCGACAGCAGCCGCGAGCGACGACATGCTCACTCAGACGTTCGATTCCGAGATCGAAGTGGCGGGGCTCCATTTCAGTGTCGTCAGATTGTTCCATCCGCGGAACGGTGCGTCCTTTGTTCCGTATTGGCGCTGGCGCGGAGACTGATAGATGTCTAGAGTGCCTCGGGACGATGTACCTCGCGGACCCGATATGCGACGACGCCAACGCGACGCTCCCGCTTGAGCTGCACATGGTCACGTTCGACGCCCCGTACTACAGCACACATCAAGGCAAGAAGAAGCTGCGCCAGCTCGAGTCGGAAGTCACGCGCCTCACGACCCTGCGTCATGTCAATCTGCTGAGTGTGTATGCCGTGAAGCTCACGATGCCGCACTCGGGCAGCGCGCCGCCACAGCTCGCGATCCTGATGGAGCAACGACCCGCCGTGAGCCTGAAGGACGTGCTGGAAGACTGCGAGGCTTTGCGAGAGGACCGAGCTTCTGTGCGTATTGAGCTCTTTTCTCTCGTCTGCATTGCTAACACGTATCGTAAAGGATTACCTTGGCCAGATCCTGTCGGCGCTGAATATAATTCACTCGCGGGATCTCGTACATCGCGGCCTCGCGGCGCACGTCGTGGGCCTCGCGAACCGTGAGCCTGCGGGCCAGTCGAAACAGGTCAAGCTGGGCAAGGTCGCGTACTACGTCAAGCTGCTCGATCTCCACCGCTCGAACCCGTTTGGAAACGACACTACCCCTCTTGCAGACTATCTTCCTATCCCTGACAGCTGGTATGTACGCTTGCGTAAGCCTCTAGGTGTATATTGACTGTCATACCAGGGCGGCAAAGGACGCGTTGGACTCAACGCTGATCTATACGCGTAGCCGAGACATCCACTGCGTCGGCGTGATCTTCGTGCAGATGTTACTCGGACTCGACGTTATGGAGCGGTTCCCGGATGCACAGGCTGCATTGCGTTCATGTAGGTCTGTTCTTCTTGTCCTTACGATAAATACCAACGGAGTTTGCAGCAACGATCTCTCCCGTGCTCCAGAGGCACGCTATGAACATGCTTGCACCGAAGAAGAACAACGTGTCGTGCCTGACTATCCTCGCAGATCTACATGGCTCACCGATCCGCACGAAGACGCACTCGGCTCCGATCCCGATCGCAGGTGAGATTCAGTGAATCTTGGGTCACGAGTGAAGCTGAGAGCCTGGGCAGATTCCCGTACCCCGATGCAGAATAACCATTATGGAAGCTCGCCGGAGATCGATTACTTCAGAGCACCGGCGATGCGAACTAGGCATGCTAGCCGATGGAAGGAGGACTGGGAAGAGCTGGAGCTATTGGGCCGCGGAGCATTCGGGTCTGTGGTCAAGGCACGGAACAAGATTGACGGTCGTATCTACGCCGGTGAGTGATCTCCTCCGTCTATGCACCAAAACCACAGACGGGACTCAACGTCAATACAGTGAAGAAAGTGCGCCTACGCGCAACGAAGGTGGACAACAAGATTTTCCGCGAAGTGAACGCCCTAAGCCGGCTCTCTCATCGGTTCATCGTGAGGTACTATACCACATGGGTGGAATTGTCAGAACCAACGTCCACCTCTGTATCCTCGGATGACACCGACTCAGATGCAGGTGGCCACACCGACTCTACTGCTGACGGGCGGAATCGCCTGCGTAGCCGGTCGTCGGGAGATCCATTCAGCATTGACTTGGATGACCTGAACAACGACGGCGACAGTCGCGCATCGTCGTTCCCGAGTATCCATTTTACGGGATCGGGTGGCGCGGAGACCGAGGGGAGCGATGGAGACTTGGACAGCGACGAGCAGCAGGGCTTTGATGGGCTCTTTGTGAGAGACAGACGCGGCGATGCCGTCATGGACGTGTTGCCGCGGACGCCTCCACCCCCTGCATTGAGAACGCTGTACATTCAGATGGTGTGTTCATCGTGTTGTGAGTAATATCATGCATGCTAACGTTTCCCCCAGGAATTTGTCGAGCGTCAAACATTGAAAGAGGTACTTATCCTACATCAGGCCGGGGATATAAAGCTGACGCTCCCATTACAATACAGCGCATTGCAGAAGGCTTGTCAGAGCAAGAAGGATGGCGACTGTTTCAAGAGATTGTTGAAGCCTTGGTTCATATGTCGAGTTTGGGGATTGTATGCTCTCCTCCTACGCTCTTGTTAGACTCCCTACTCATTTTATCCCAGCTGCATCGCGATATCAAGTTAACGAACATATTTATTGGTATGCTTCTCGATCCTACTGTTATTGATCCACGCTGACTCCCCTTCAGATGGTAGAGGCGATTGCAAGGGTAAGCTCAGCGCATCTGCTACTTGAGTCCACCTGACCCTTCGGCAGTGGGCGACTTTGGTCTCGCGACTTCCAGTTTAGCCGCAGTCGATCCTACGGATGTGTCGCCAAGTGCTGCAACGCTTGAAGCGGACCTGACATTAGGTGCGTTTCTTACTTGTCATCGATGGAGCTCCACTCACAGGGCGGGCAGAGGTTGGCACGCGGTTGTATATTGCCCCTGAAGTGCAGTCAAAGAAGAAGGGCCCTCGAAACCACACCAAGGCAGACATGTATAGTCTTGGTGTCAGTGCTCGTTCTTTCTTGCGACCTCGATGTTTGCTGATATTTCTTTCTTAGATCGTGTTCTTTGAGATGAACTACTCTTTCTCTACGGGAGCTGAGCGGATCGCGGTTATCGAGGATCTCCGTAAACCCGAGATCTTCTTCCCTGGTGATTGGGACCCGACTCGGACGCGACAGAGGCAAAGTATGTCTTTGTATTGTTCAGCAAATGCTCCTTATTGATATTTTCAAGTCATCACATGGCTCCTCCAGCATGACCCTGCTCATCGTCCCACTGCATTGGAATTGTCTCAAAGCAATCTCATGCCCCCACGATTAGAAGATGAGTACTTCAAGGGCGCGCTGAAGATGATGTGTAAGTGTCCAAATACTTGGCAATGGACAACAATGTCTGACAATATTCACAGCGAAACCCGACTCGCCGCACCATCAAGCCGTTCTCGCAGCCCTGTTCAGTCAGACGTCCAAAGGTGTCCGGGGGCTGCTGTACGACATGGAGCTTGAGCTCCCTGAACATGTCTCCTTAAACGGTATTGTTCGCGATACCCTCGCAACAATTTTTCGCCTTCATGGTGCCGTTGAGATGGAGCCACCGCTACTTATGCCTGCCGTCGACTTTGGCGACAACAACAAGAGGGCGCTGTTCCTAGACCGACACGGCGAAGTTGTGTCCTTGCCGGACAATGCACTTATTCCGTTTGCGCGCCTGGCTGCGAGGAGCAATACACGACGGATAAAACGCTTCCATATTGGCGATACTTATCGAGCCAAGTAAGTTCCGGTGTCTGACGACTGATGGTCCACGACTCAACATTTCACAGCTCTGTTGCTGGGCATCCTCTCGTTTCCAAGGCCGCCGTATTCGATATCATTACAGTCGACATTGCCAACGGTTCCAGTGCTTCCTCGTCTGAAGCAATCATTCTCATGAACGAATGCCTGAACTCCTTCCCTACACTCAGCCAACACTACGAAATCCATATCTCTCACTCGAAGAGTACGTGTCTTATCCCACCCATGATGCATATACTGACTTTCTTTACAGTTGTAGATCTTGCTCTTGAGAGGATACCCTCGGAGCTTCGTGACTTCGTTGTCGACACGCTCTCTCAGACCCGGTCTTCATGGGCCCAGAAACGTTCGCTGCTGTTGAAGCGAGGCTTGCTGAGGAGCACAGTTGACGAGCTCGAAGTAATGGAGGACGTCGGTGAGTGATACCTTCTGGCCATGAAAGAACACATACTAAAATTGTGACGCTCCTCAGAGGAGGACTTCGAGGTGCTTCTTGCCAGGCTGGAGAAAGTGTCGCCTCACTTCACCAGCGTGATCTCTTCTGCGGTTGAGGATATCAAACGTACCGTCAAGTACGCGAACGCAGCGGGAGTGACGCGCGCAATCTATCTCCACCCGTTGATGATCAGTCAATGCTCTGACTACTTTAAGGACGGTGTTTGCTTTGAGGTTGTTAGGCGGAACAAGAGGAACGACATCCTTGCTGTAGGCGGACGGTAAGCTCTTTTCATACGAGTCAGAACGTTTTATTGATAGTAATGCTGCCTGCATAGATACGACCATGTTATCGCCGAGTTCGCGCCTCCCAAGCCGAAGAGTGAAGCCATCTGTGCCGTCGGTCTTCAGATTTCACTGGAGAAGATTCTGGTAGCGTTGGCAACTTTCCAAGCTGTCTCGGTCAAGAGCCTTCTCAAGGAGCAGCGCTCCTTCGGGTACTGGAGTCCCAGACGTTGCGATGTCTTCGTGGTATCGTACCAACCAGGCCAACTGAGCGAAAGACTCGAAGTTGCAGCTTTGCTTTGGCGGCACAACATCAGCGCAGACGTCATGTACGAATCTGGTCTGCCCGATGGCGAGCACGAGAACCACTACGACCTGTGCAATCGCGAAGGAATCTTGTACGTATCATTGCCTGTGCTGTCTCTCCTCCGTGAACTGACTCGTCCTTCAGATTCAGCGTATATCCGCGTCCGAGATCAGCTCGCCGAGATCAACCCGCTTTCCGCGTCAAGAGTATACTCAAGGGCACTGAATACGACAGTAAGCGCCCCGTGGTCGGACACCAGTGAATGTTACTGACGGCCAAATCCTCATCTGCAGTTTCACGCCAGGAGCTGGTGCCTTGGTTGCAACAGCAAATCGCCGAGCAGAAGCGCATCGATGCGTCGACCTCGGGTGCTCCAGTCTTGTCTGAGACATCGCAGGGCGCCTCATCGTCCAAAGACCAAGCAGGCGCTCCCGAAGTCCATCTCATCCTTCCTGTCGACGCCAAGAAGCAAAGGAAGCAGACGAAGCAGATCTTCCTCGATAGAGGTATGCGTTCAATGACATTGTCTTGCACTAATGAACCTGACTGTCTCCAAGCATTCGAGACGGGGGCCAAGATAAAATCAGCCTTCGTTTCTGGCATCCCGACCATCGCCATCGATGTCCCGCCCGCCACGTTCGATGCAATGTCCAAGTCTTCTACATGGGTGACCGAGGACGAAGCATGGAAAGCTATCGCTATGACCTTCCCCACGCAAAGTGCCGGGTATGCTTCGCAGGTCCGCGAATCGATAGCCAAGAGGCGAGCCGAAGGCCACCGTTTCATCCTTCTATTTGCTGTTCGTGAAGAACGAGCTCACCTTATGACCCTCTCATGATCATGCCATACTGCTATACGCGTCAGTGTCCAAGAACACTTTTCATCGTTCCGTTCTTTAACACGATGTATCTATATATCTATACCATGACACCATCAACTAACTCCACTGTAGAGGCTAGCCTGAATATATAATGACAATCGTTACGGTCTCCTTTCCCTGATTGATTTGAATGCCGAATGCCTTGATGTCTACATGAAAGGTGAAATGACTAGGACCGGTCTACAGATGGCTTGCGAGCGCACCGATGGTGGGGAGGAAAAGAAAAAGAATGGCCAACGTGGGGATCGAACCCAAGACCTTCGCGTTATTAGCACGACGCTCTAACCAGCTGAGCTAGTCGGCCATGTCTTCACGGATGTCTTGCGTGCCCTCGTCCCGCAGCTGCAGGCCAGCTTCAATCCCTTCTCTCATGTCCGTACCCAGCTCCCCTTCCGAATTACACGGTGCAGAGACGCTTCCGAATTTGCCTCACTGTTTCCATATCTGCGAATTTGCAGTACTTATGTATTTCGATTTATTCAGCCGCTAATTCGTTACAATGGCGGATGGAGATCTAGACGTCCGTGGATGAGCTTGAAGTCCGCCAGACTGGTCGATTACAGTTCCTCATCGAGAGCTGCAATGATATCCGATACACTATATACCAAATACAAGATAGAGCAAGATGAGTACAATAGAGCAAACCTGATCTAGACTGGCGACGCGGTGAAGCAAGAAACGATGCAGAAAGGTTGCTATGAGATGTGATATATAGGATGCAAAGGACGAGGCTCTTTACCAAGCTAGTGCGGGTCAGAGTCCGTTCTCCGACCCACTGAGACCGATATCTTCCTCGTCTAATGGAAGACCCAGGTTGCTGCTTCCCATCCGGATGGGCTCGACGACGTTGTGTCTGAGTCGCCAGTGAGTCAATGAGGCGTTGGCAGGCATACGAGATTCATACCTCTCGAGCAAGTCTTCCACACCTGCGTCTCCTGCTTCCCAGTCCACGCGAACCCAGTTGTGTACGAGATCGCCCGCTCGGTAGACCAGCATTGTCGGCAGCATGTCTGTGTCGACGTTGTCCTCGTCCTCGTCCTCGTCTTCGTCCTCCTCATCATGCAAGCCCTTTTCGTCATCACCATATGGGTCTTCCTCATCGTCGTTCGTGCGTCGCCCGGGAACCGTCCGCGAACGCGAGAGATACGATGACGATGGGCGGCGCGCACCTGTCCGCTTTTCTGACGACGTCGCGAACCCAATGGCACTCGCACGGCAGCGGATGAACTTGGTCTCCGGATGTTGCCTCGCCAGCCGACACAGCGTATCATCCAGCTGATCACAGCGATCCAACGACTAAACATAAACATCCCCAACCCACACAATCAGCGTCCACCCACTCCACTCACAAGACAGACGTACCGGGTCATAAATATGCACCACCACCCACACCCTCCGATCCTCCTCCTCCACCGCATTCACATAGCCCTTCATCCCGACCTCCCTCAGATGCCCAAACCGCCCCGCCCGCTCCCCGCCAAAGAACGCGGGCGGCGACACCATCCCAAGCCCGGCCTCCCACTGGCGCTCGCGCTCCTCCTCCAAATACGTCTTGCCGCCCAGACTCGCCTTCTCCATCGCGCGCGCAAGCGCGGCCGTCTCCTGCGTGCGCCGCTCGCGCGTGCGCGCGGCCGCCTCGTCGCGGTCGCGGATGACGCCCTTCACGCCCGTGCGCCCGGGGCCCATCCCGATCGGCGGCGCCGCGTCGTCCGCGGGCGCGGGCACGGGCGCGCGGGCGTCCTCGTCGTCGGAGAGCTCGGGCCAGGACGTGGACGGGGACGGCGTGCGCGCGGGCGAGGAGGAGCGGCTGGCGCCGGTGAAGAGCTCGCCCGAGAGCACGAGCTGCTCGAGGTGGTCGCCGTACTGCTTTCCGGGGGGAGGGGGATCATCTGAGATCAGCCTGCGTGCGTGCGTCCGAGAGCCGTACGCGTACCATTCCGATAGTGTCGTGGTTGTACGTGGTATAGGGTTTGAGTTTGCGTTTGAGTTTGCGTGCAAAGCTAGGAGAGGTCTGAGTGCGTGCGTGCGTATGTTACAACTTGAGCGCCCGGGGCCAAGTCGGGAGCAGATGAGAGCGGCTGGAGGCGAGATAAGAATGGGCCGTTGGTGTTGCTGTCAGACTTTTTCTATTCAAGGCTTCGATAATTTATGCAAAGCACGGCGTGGTTCTGTAGAGAACAGGGGCGGCGATGGAGGAAGCAGGTACGGCTGCCGAGGCCTTAGTTATGCTGATCCCGCACGTATGTGTCAACTACTGCTGACCGATCTCCTGTAGCTACATCAGAATGTTATGACAATATTCCTCGCATAGGGCGTCGCAGATGAACAAAACGCTTGTTCGACATGATACAAGGTGGGGGTGCGGCAGTCTGTTAATCTACACGGTGACCGAATAACAGATGGGAGGAGACGCAATGAATGTGGAATGCAAAGGTACGGACCTATGGAGCATGGGGTATGTATGTAGGCACGAGGTATGGATGTAACACAAGAGACAATGCGAGATGGTGAGTAGCGAACGAAACGAGTGGAGAGCATAGCGAGAAGAAAAAATACACATCCGACATACGATACAGCCCGTAGAGATATCCCAAAAGAAGAAAAACAGCGCGACTGCCTGCGCCTACGCCGGCAGCAGCGTCGCCCGCATCAGCGTCCGATGCGTGATGTTGATCCCCGCATAGTCCTCTAGGTAGACGCTCCGCTCGCGGCACTTCTCCAACACCTTGCCCCAAAACTCCGTCACCGCAGGCAGCGTCCGGTCCCGCCGCATCGCGTCGCTCTCCATGCTCAGGTCGCGGACGTACTTCAGGCAGGGGAACGCCTCGCGCTGCAGCAGCGACCCGACCTGCTCTAGGAGCGGGAAAAACCCGTCCCCGCCCTCGTCCCCCGCGGGCATGTCCAATGCCCCCGCAATCCGCGCGTCCATGTCCCGGATCCCGATGAGCTCCAGCGACGGGTGCCACGGCACCAGCACGTGCGGCGCAATCCAGTCCGGCGACTCCCAGTGCCACTCCGCGTCCGCCGAGCAGATGAGCTCGCGCAGGTTCGGGCAGCTGCGCCCGAGCGAGAGCCCGCCGAGCCCCGCGCGCCGCCGCGACGGGTGCGGCGTGGTCAGGTAGTGCTCCTCGATCAGCGACGACGAGTGGCCGAGCTCCAGCTGGCGCAGCCCCGCGCCGTGCGCCTCGAAGAACCGGAAGAAGCCCACGCCCGTATAGCTGAAGTCCGCCGACACGACGGACAGGTTCCGCAGGCCCGCCATCGACCACGACGCGAGCACGGCGAACATCCCGTTGTCGAGGCTCACTTTGAGGCTGCGCAGCGCGGGCAGGCACACGTTCATCGCGGCGCCGAGGTCGAGCGACTCGGAGAACAGCGCGTGGAAGTTCGGCGAGCACGACGAGAGCTCGAGGTACTCGAGCTGCATCGTCCGCATCTCGAGCAGCGGCGACATGCGCTGGTGGAACGGCACGTCGTCGTAGCTCGTCCACGACAGCCGCTTCAGCGCGCACTGCGGGTGTGCCAGCAGCGACAGCAGCCGCTCGGGGCTGCACCGCGGGTCGGGAATCGCGTCGTACCGGTTCCGCTGGATCGACTGGTGGTCGCTGTAGATGGCCAGGTGCGGCGAGTACTCCAGGATCGTGTGCAGGTCCGCCGGCGCGCACCGCTCCAGCAGCGGCGTCTCGATGTGCAGCCGCCGGATGTAGCGCCCGCTCGAGCCCACGCCCTCGACGAACTCCATGAGCAGCGTGTGCGCGAGCGCCTTGGCCTGCACCGCGCGGCTGATCCACACGAACTCGTACAGGTACATCCGCACGAGCGCGTTCCAGCGCTTGCTGACCAGCGACATGTTCATCTTGAGCCGCATCGACGCGTAGTAGGTCGGGAGGTGGAGCGTGGTCGCATCGAGGAAGGAGGTTTCGTCACTGGTGTCAAGGGGGTCGGGCGTCGTGAAGGTCGCTTCGCGGATGACGAGCAGCCAGATTTCTGGCGGTAATTTGGAATGGTCGAGCGCGCGGGGATCGGGGAAGGTGCGTCGCGAGGCGGATTTGTGTCTGCAAGGACAAACGGCGTAAGCGACGGGTTCGTAGGCCGGAAAAAGGTTAGGATGTTTCGTATTCTACAAAGAAATTCCAGAGAGGGCGGTTTCATCCCGTGATGCCCGTCGTGCCATGCATGAGGCCGAATAGGGTCGACGACCCTCTGTCGAGTGGCGCGGAAGTGACCAGATGCCACGCATGCCCGCGGAACAGACACGGGATGAGTCTATGAAAGGTAGGGGGCACAGCAGAGGATTGGACAATAGCGACTGCTGTACTCCTCAGAGTCCCAGGCTCGATGAGCTCTCATTGACTGGCGAAGAGACGACCAGATGCCAGTATCCCAACGGAGCTGGAACCAAGCAGACACGACATGTGTCCTTGAATGACAGCAGCATAACGGAGGACATGACAGTGGCGTGGCGACCGCTGCACTCGCCGCCGTCCCAGGTTCGTACACTCTGCAACAGCAAGCCTGCAGCATGACAGACCACCTATCCGAGCCCTTCCCACCCTTGCGCAGCTCTCTCTGGAAGAAGTACACCCCCGGCGAACAAGAAAGGTAGGAAATACACAACGCACCTGGTAATACGTGGTTTCCGAGCTAAGTCGCGTATCCATTGGGAGACGCGGCGAAGAGAGGTGTCAGCGGGGTACGCCATAGAAAAGAAAGGTAACGCAGGTGGCCCGTAGACGAGGAGGAGGATAGAGAGGGGGTGGGGAGTGGTGGTGGGACGAAAGAAAGGCTAAATCCAAGGTGGAACGCACCGGTGCCGGTCATTTAGCTTTCCAAATCCGTCTCAGCCGCCGGAGGAAGCCCGAACGCCACAATCAGCCTTTGGCACTGCCGCCCCGCGATATTAGCAACTCGAGGAGCTTGCCATCTGTTGGCCAACACTGGCAGCGCGCGATGGCTTGACAAGAGATCAAGCTAGATATCACTCGCTCAAGCTGATTTTGTATCCCACACGGCGCGCGAACTACAGCGTGCGTCTTCGAAATACTTTGATCTCATGGCACAAACTAGGTTATCTCAGAAGCTCGTGGTCTCGACTCTCAATATTCCCATCAGCCTTTGGGCTGTCTCCCGCCGGCGAAGCCGCCGAGGACAGCTTGAGAGTCTGGAAGGCTGGGCGACCTAGACCGCTCCCAAGTCTGTGTCTGATTTCATTGGCTTTTGATATCGCAAGGACTTACCCACAATCTACTTATCTCTTTCTTGACCACGTACAGGTGTCACGCTCTGCTCGACGAAAATGCCTTGGAAGCCTCCTTGCACCCGGCGCTCGCGTTCGACTTCACCATGGGACTAGATCTGCTCACTACTCGAGTGATGCGACGACCTGAAAACGCTTCAGATAAATGAGGAGCACTCGACGCGTCCCTCGTCGGGGTCAGCTGCAGTGTCTGTGATCAACTCGATGCATTGCATGCCTGCATGCTGAAATCATCTTGTTCTTCAGAGATTCTTCGGATCGCATCTTCAGTTCCCAGCTGAGATATATTTAACAATCTCACAAAGCTGGATGCTTATAGGCCTATGACGCGACATATTCTTCCGTGCAGAATTCATTGTTCATCGTACAGACTCCACACCCACCTATAATTGGCTCACTCACTGAATTTGCTTATACACAGACTTTAAGCAGTCCCACGTAGAAGCTCAATGCTGCAACATCAGACGTTCGGGACGAGCAGCCGCACTGGGTCAAATCGCCGAGAATACGTCCGACGTCTGTAAGGCACATCACGAGACGCAGTTTGCGTTCCCGCCATGCCTCAGCGACCACACTCCACTGGCGTACCATGCGATCTCAGCAAGCATCCGAGTGCCGAGAAATTTCCTTCTTCGTGGCGTTTGCTAGCATCTGCCCTTGAGCGAGGCCCTACTTAGCCGACCGCTCCACGGTGCGACACGATTCGAACACCCTTTATCCCGACACTAGTTTCTATATCGCGTACGTACCTACGTCTCTTTTTTCGGTACCGAACCATGCAGAGGGATGCCTCGAGGATATCGTACCGCCAACAATCACGCGGACGAACCAGCATATTCCTCGGCGACCTGCCGGATGATACTCGACGTCCTCGACGCCCCCGCGCGAGAATACCCCGCGTCTCTTCGCCGCAACGCGCGCCCACCTCTGCAGTGCGTCAATACGATCAACGCACCCGTTCGCGGATTGGCTCGCGGGTGCTCAGGTGCATTCCTCTCTGCCCCTCTGGCTTCCTTCTCTCCGATGCCGTGACCTTACCAGGCACGGCCGTCCTCCTGCGCCAGCACTCTTTCATATATAAGGCGCGATCTGCGGGGACTCGGACTGCAGGAGCTCACTAGCAGTGACATCAGCCCCCTCTCGTCTAAAAGCAATGTTCGCCGCCGCAGCTCTCTTGGCGCTCGCCTCCACCGCAATCCAAGGTGCCCTCGCCCACGGAGGCGTGCTCGCGTACTCCAACGCCGGCAACTGGTACCAAGGCTGGGCTCCTTACAACTCCCCCACAGGGCAGACATCCATCGAGCGCCCCTGGTCCACCTAGTCAGTCTTCATCCGAAATGGCACCAGAATTCAGACTAACATCTTCTTGTAGCAACCCGATAACGTCGGTGTCGGACCCCCAGCTTGCTTGCAATGACGACGGTACCTCTGGTGCTCTCCAGCTCACCGCCACCGTTCAGGCTGGCTCCGCCATCACTGCGTACTGGAACCAGGTTTGGCCTCACGCCTACGGCCCCATGGTATATTCACCGCAACCTTTCTCAAATTCGCACTTCTGACGCCCACTTCTCTAGCTCACCTACCTCGCGCAGTGCCCCGGCACGACTTGCACTGGCGTGAACTCCAACACGCTCCAATGGGTTCGTATCTCAAGCAGTGTAATATGTTGGATGGATGTGTCTGACGGTCCGTGCAGTTCAAGATCGACGAGTCCGGTCTCATCAACGGCACCGTCTACGACGGCTTCTGGGGCGACGGCCTCATGATCGCCGACAACTCGTCCTGGACGACCACGATCCCCGCGACCGTGCCGAGCGGCAACTACCTCATCCGCTTCGAGACCATCGCCCTCCACTCGCTCCCCGCCGTAAGCCATCACCCTCCACCGACTTCCCAAATATTCGAGTTCCCCACTGACACCCGCTTCCCTACCAGCAATTCTACCCCGAGTGCGCGCAGATCAACATCGTCGGCGGCGGCACCCTCGCCCCGACCGCGGCCGAGCTCGTCACCTTCCCCGGCGCATACGGCGCGAACGACCCCGGCCGTACGTCCACACCTTCCTCCTCCCCTCCTATCCCACTCACCCAAATCTTATTTCCACTTCGCAGTCATCGTCGACATCTACAGCAACCAGGCCCAGACAATGACCACCTACCCCATCCCCGGCCCGCCGCTCTACGGCAGCTCCGGCAGCAGCGGCAGCGGCGCGCCGCCCCCGCCGCCCGTGTCCACCTCCGCGCCCTCCGGCCCCTCCTCCACCTCCGCGCCGCCGCCCGTCTCGTCGTCCCCCGGCGGCACCGCCGCGCACTACGCCCAGTGCGGTGGCCAGGGCTGGACCGGCCCGACCGTCTGGTGAGTCGTCTGCCTGCGAGTGCGCGTGCGAGTGCGAATGTGAATGCTGATGATTGGCATCGTGATGCAGCGCGTCGCCGTACACGTGCACCGTGTCCAACGAGTACTACTCGCAATGTCTCTAGGTTTGGAGATCGGTCTTGGTGATGTGAGGCGCGGGTCTAGTGGGCGCGCGCCATATGTATCATTGATTTGTATTCTATCTATCGTTTGCGGCGTGATCTAAAAACGAAGTGATTTCTTTCCACTTTCCGTTGTGCGAGGTCCGCAAGAATCAGGCGCAGCGCATGTTCTGGGGCGGTTGGCAGACACGGAGAATGAGTGGAATCGATTTGGCATGCAAACGTCGCGGTTCACCTGGCACTGCGAGATTATGTTCGAAAAGCTTCGGTAGTCGTGATGTAGGTGGAAGGGGATTTGCAACCTCTAATCTGGACTTTATCTCGTCTGCGTCGAGGTCCACTCGGTCCATTCGTCTGAAAACTCCGTCATCCAGGACTATTGTTAGCGACGAGATGAACACCTGACACTTCGAGTGGCCGAAGAGCTAGAAGTGCGCTCTTAAGCATAGATTATTTCAGCGTACACAATAATACAGAATGTCTAAACAGAGGCATAATGCTTGAGGCGAGATAATGATACCAATACATTGCGAAAGCTAGAAGGTCGTGCCGAACTGGTAGATTAAATTGCAGTCACGCAGGTTGGCAAGCCCTGCTTCTCCACATTCTTTCCGTCTGTCTCAGGCATGCGGACGGAAGGTGAGATGATTTGTGACAGGTTCCAAACGATATGGTCGGACGTTGATGAGAACTTGAAGCGCGTTAGCAGCGTAGCGAGTATTATTTCTGGAGCAATGCGATCAGCGAGCACAAAATTGAACGGAGCTGTCCACGCACTGATCTCCATCTGAGCGAATCTGAACCCACTGAGTTCCTTGACTATCAGTCTGCCGTTCCATACCACATAGCTCCGAAAGACTTACACGCACGATCTGCCTCCTCCGAAGAACGTCATCCTAGGAAAATGTCCATAAATATCACGCCTTCTGCGTAAGATCTTTGGGACTCACATTCCGGCATAGATCCCTGGCAAACGTGCTCCTTCCGCCGCCGTTTGCACGCCAGGAATCAGATCCGCTTTCAACCAGCGCTCCGGGCGCCATTCCCGTGCATCGGACCCCCAGATGTGCGTAGAACGGTTCGCCGCTGCAATCCCGACGAAGAGTGTCGTCCCTTCTGGAATCGTCAGTGAGCTGATGGGCGCTTGCGCCGCATCGGTGGGTCGGATGGGCGTAAGGAGAGGGACAGTGCACGCTCTAGTGGTGCTGCCAAAACGAGAACAGTCTCAGCGTGACAGAGTATTGATATGAGGTGTCTCACTTACACGCGGCGTACAAATGGTACTGGAGGATATCTGAAAGGAAATAAGATGAAACGATTGAGGTCAGCTAAGCTTAGAAATAAGTGGAGTTACTCACAGTCGGAGAGTCTCCTTGATAATGGCGTCTAACCATGGAAGGGATGAGAGTTCATCGTAATCAAGCTCTCCATCCGCATTACGGTGCTGCAGTGCGGTTTGCAACTCTTCTCTGAGCTTGTCCTGCACTTCGGGATGCTGGCCGAGCATATACACGAGGCGAGAAAGCGCCGAAGCGCTTGTATCTTGAGCTCCGAATATGAGGACTCTACAGAGAAACGCTCGAGAGGGCGTATATGAAAAGCTAAGGATGACATACGTCATTTGGCCAATAATCTCGTCCTCTGTCATCTTTTCGGCCGCGGCTGCGCGATCGTTCTCCTTCACTGCAGCGTAAAACCAATGTGTGGATCAGTACCCCGCTCCGAGCGCCAGATCTAGAGATAAACCCGTATACGCACTTAAAACACTGACCACATCCTTCAAACCTTCGTTTTCAGAACCCTCATAACCCCACTTCGCGATATCCCTGCGCTTGGTCTGTAGGATGTCCCGTGCTGTGTCATACATGACATCGGACATGTTCTTGATTTTCTGAATAGTACCATTCGGCGTATATTCAACTATCGTCCGTCGGAAGGAAGGAGAGCCCAGCCGGGCGATGAATGGAGCGAACTGGCGGATCAAAGAAACGGAGAACAATGTCGGGCTGAAGCGAATATCAGACAAACGGCGTTGTCAGAGTAAGTGGATATGACGCACATCAACTCTCGAATGGCTTTGCTGTACGGATTGTTAGAGGGCGAATCAAGGGGGTCGAACGAATAGCCAAGGATAGTCTGACCGACGGATTCCAGGGCTACTCGGGACATCCACATAGACATATCCAGCACAGCGGACCCAGACGGATCGGCATCGTTAGCTGTCTTGACCTCACCCGCAATTACGTCGCATAACTGTAGACCCGTGAGACAGAGTGAAGCACTTCGTGAGTGATGCACATACGCGGTGCGCAACCTCGTAGAACTTAGGAACTAATTTTTTCAAGTGCGGAACTGCGAAGACTGGCTGCACCAGTTTACGCTGCCGCTTGTGCTGATCGCCTAGGCCGTGATGATTAGGCGACGAACAACTCAGGACGCGAGACTCTACCTATGGTCGCAACTAGTCCCTGTCCAAAAATGACCTTGTTGGTTCTTGGCAATACCGACGATTTCAGATCTGCGGCTCGCAACGTGATGAGCGAGAGGAATTGCTCACTCGATAAACACACTGGTTTCTTCAAAGCAATCCTGGTCTTTCACAACAATGCTCTGCAACGCGCGGGGATCCGAAATATACAGCTGTTCATCCTGGAAATATATATTGTTAGATCTGAATGATGCGGGGAAATCTAGGGCGCAGTACCCCAAAGAACCCGTTAATTTTCACAACATCGCCGTAATTGATCGTCAAGTCATGATGGAAGCGAAGCCCTTTCGCGTTGAACAGCTGCATCAGATTTCCTGTTGGCTCTCAGTCCATGCTGTAGTGAAGAGAGAAGATCGCGCAAGCGTACCCGTAACCCATGAGTTTGAAGGCGGTCCTGGAATGTAGTGCAGAGGTGATTTGACGAGCCTCGAACGTGCGATCCGAGCAATGGCATATGTCAGAACGAGTAGTCCAGATACAGACAGCCAGGAGAATGGAAGAACAACCAACAGTGTGGAGTGCATAGCTCGAGGATAGTCTAGGGAGACTATCAGGCTTTAACCGCGCGCTTCACTTTATATACTCGGACGTCGGCGGGTTGCGTGGCGGCACCGACACACCCCGGAGATTAAGCATACCAGCAGTGCATCTGGAAATCACCAAGTAAATGGATGTCGTACAGCTCGGCGATACAGGTTCGACGCCGGGGGTGTTGTATGTCTCGTGCCCCCACCCCCTGCAGTGCACCTTGGATCGAAATTGATCGTTTCTCTTGTGGGATAAACAGATAAGAACAGTGTACCTAGTCATGCTGTGTTATCCTAGGAAAGGTGGGGGGTACTGCCTCAGAACGAGTCAGTTTGTGAATCGATGCTGGTAGTATGGCATGCATGCACTCATGGAGACGAGAGCCACTAGAAATCATTGCAATAGCCCGTCTGGACTTCAGGTTCATGGTCAAGTCTTGTGCAGCAGTCCTACAGTGGGCAGAAATTTTCCATGATATGGACGTATTGAATCATACATCAGCCACGAGGTCGATAGTCCGATTGCGGTGTCCTCAGCGTTTGAATCACGAGCAGTGGAGATTGTAGACCTGTACGGACATAAGGCTGCGGAAGTGAGATATGAGTCGTAATATCAGTAGCGGTCGCGGACGTCCCGAAGCTGTGAACGGTAGTCGCGATTCCTCTTGAAGCATTCTGGATGTACGCACATTCTTTCAAGGAATATCTCCCTACATGTTGATGAGAGGATGAAATCTCCACGAGCCTGCAAGAGTCTAGTGCACATCGTCACCGTCGAAGGGCGAGTTGAGAGGATCCGGAAATATCATGAGAGTGCCACTAAAATTTCACTTTTGGCCAGATTTATAGCCTAATTAGGATACTCGCGGACCAAGACACGAAGACAAGCTTGTAACAATTTACTGGGAGGTTGCTCGACTACATTGAACAGAACATACTGTCGTTCTGCTCGACCTTTGTCACCATCTCATAGTCGCCGTCAATTTTATCAAGCCGAAAGTAAGATACAAATAAGCTACAAAGCGATGTTAGGTAAGATATCATGTCTCTATCGTCCACACTCAACTCTATATCTGGAGATGGAGTTCTATGAGTAGTCGCTGCATCTTCGTCATCTGTCGTAAAGTCATTTTAGACCATCCACAAAGCTGTCCACACCACAGCCCATGCTGACACGTGCCAGAGCGCTACATCCAGCGAGGCAGCAGCACTAGCGCCCGACGAGGCGCCGCCCGAAACAGTACTCTGTCGCGCCTGAGGGACACCCTGTGCGTCTGTAACAGCGGCAGATGGTGTCCCTGACGGAGCCGGGTCCGAAGTAGCTATGACCGGTACACCATTAGTCGATGCCGGGTCACCGAGAAATGGATGAGACATACCGGGTAATGAGCCAGATGCGGAAGACACAGCGGCCCCAAGCTGTTCGCCGGCGTCTGGCGGGACTGTTGAGAGGAAGCCCATCCGGGGTGGGTCCTGAGAAGGGTACGTCAAGTTCCCGTAGTAGAACGCCGCTAACACCCTTCACGAGGATCGTCAGCTGCCCGCCCCTCTCACATGAGGATAAAGCTCAACATACCCTTTGAGGAACGGGTCACCGAGGTTCCAGCTGTATAGGAACCCACTTCCGTTGCTAGCGGGAGGGTCGGTGGCGACCACGGAAGGCATACAGTCCTCCGTGTTGTCTTCATACGCCTGCGACCCGAAGTCACGCGGGTCGACGGGGAAAAACGACCCGCCAATTTGAAAGGTAAGGTTATGCGGCCGGGCACATGGATAGGTCTGGCCACCGAGGACATTGGACATGGCCTCCACAACGTCTTGTGGGCCACGGATGTACGAGCTGCCCTACAGCAAGGTCAGAGGAATACACGAACAAGTAAAGGTGAGTCGCACTGTGTCAATTAGCGCAGACAATGTGATGTTCGGCGCCGAAAGATTCGAGCGCGGCAGCTTGTGACCGTCAAAGAAAACATCGTCCACAGGCACCTCCCAGGCCATCGGGTACACCTCATCCGGCGAGTCTGCGGGCGCGGGAAGCCCGCCCTCCACTGGCGTATACGCGCGAAGCGGGACCCATGTCAAGTTGTCAGCTTGCACCGCCGGCGGGAGCGCGCCAAGCGAGAGCGTGCCGGCATTGCCGCCGACTTGCACCGTGTCGCGTTGCAGGGTGACTGCAGCGATGGGCGCTGTGAGCCCGAGGCGTGGGACAAGCGGTCCAAACGGCACGAAGGTGTCGAGCACTTCGGAGACTGTCGGCAAGGAGCTAGAGCGCAACGGTGCACCGCGCTTGAGATTGGTGGAAGAATTCCGCAGGAAGGACAGGTCTGGGAAATGGCGTGTTGCAAAGTTGGTAGAAGCTCGCGCTAGAACGGCGCGCTCGGAGGTGGGGAACCGGGAAGAGAGAATCTCGTTCCAAATTATGCTGTGAGGCGGCAAACGGAATGTGTCAGCGTTCGCTTCTAAGAATCTGAGCGCCGGCCACGCTTGTGGAGGCGAAGGCGCACCTGTTGATAGGAAACCCAAGGCCAAAGATCCCTGAAGACCCTGTCTGCAGTATACTTGTGTTAGTGCCGCCCTGAGGAACAGCGGCAAAATATTGATTGGATGCAGAAAGCTGCGCGATGCCCGCGGTATCGAAGCCGATGGGACCAATGGCATGAGTGCCAGTGAGCGAGTCGCCATACAAGAGCGAGGCGTTGAGACCCGTGGGTTGGAACGTCGTTGGTGAATAGAGAGGTACAGATGCGTTGCAGGCCGGCGGCTCAGTCGCAGATGCGTTGGGAGAGACGCAGTCTGTGGAAAGGACCCAGAGGTCCGCGGAACCGGTGTCTGGTCACTATCGTGAGTCACAAAGACCGTGCGGGATGATTGAAAGCATACCGAGGACGAGAGGAAGATCAGCATCGCCCATTTGTACGAGAACATTGTATGTCCTGTTGCGGACAGAAGTCAGTTCTCAGAAGCACGTCAAAGTCTATCAGAACGCACACGTCCTGTACGTCTCCCAGCCCTATGGCACCCATCGTCGGGGCTACTTCTCGAGCCGCACGCGTGCGGCTTCCTTTCACGCGTGGTCGCGTGCGTCGATACAGCGGGAGGTGAACAGGCGGCGGGTGGCGGTTCGAGCGTTGTGGTCGTAAGTAGTCATCTGGTTTCGGCAGAGAAGATGGCGGCGGAAGAACGAAGCTGGCATGGACGAAGAGAGCTATCTGTAGCAAGAGTGTGCTGAGTGTTAGTGTGCGCGGCGGCACCATGCCAGTGTGGGGAGAGGCCTGAGCAGGAAGGAGCAGGAAGGAGCAGGCGAGGCGGATGCCGGGCGTTTAGAACCGAATATTAGACTGGTGACCGAGTCTCTAGTAAGCAGTGACGGACAAGTCGAGTACTGCGTTACTAGAGACTGGGAGAACTCGGAGTGGCGCAAGGGGGCCGCGCCAGCTACACGTGATCATCCCGTGACCGACGTTAGACTCGTCGCATCTCTCGTCTACACCTTCGAGAACACGTTCATACATCTACCTTTACTATCCACTTTTGACGCTGTAACACAAAGCAATGGCGTATATTTCAAAATACATAGCAACCCGGGCTTTTCTCATATCTAGCTTTCCCGTCATGTCGGCCTTGCGCCTGCCTCTGCCTTGACTTCATCTATTCAAACCTACCATTGGCGCGAACTTACCGCGATGATCTTTTTCTTGAGCTCAAACATCCTGCACCCCAAGTCAGACGCGGAGAAGAATCACCAGGAATTCACCATACGGGGGCACACCACCACGGCGACAGGGTGCTATAAGCAGAGGCATCCTTACCCCTCCGCCCGGCATAAAAGAGAGGAAAGTAGTGAGATGCATACAGGAGTACGATAGTGCCGACGTAAGGTGGCGGGAGCGGGAATGCAAGGACGGGTCCGGTGCGCGAGCGAGGGCCTGAGGGCGGCGGTGCGAGAGAAAAGTGCGCGAGAAAGTGTGTGCCCAACAACGACGTTGCGGGGACGGGCCGGAGTACGAGTATGTGACAGCACGCACACATGTGTCAACTGAAGGGTGCCCAGTACATAGGTGATGGGGCGTGAGGGTAGCGGTGCGAGAGGGAGAGACGTGGGCCCGCACGAACAAGACAATGTAAAGGCGACAACGCACACGTGAGTGCCGGCGCAGGAAGGCCCGGTGCGCGGGCGAGGAAGCATGCCGGTGAGGAAGTATGAGGGTAGCGGCACGAGATGGAGGGTGCGCGAGAGAGGAAGGGCGCACACGACGTCGGTTGCGCAGGCACAAGCGGTCAGCGAGAATGCTTTGCCGTTTGCGCATTGGAACTGTGGTTAGACTGGCACAGCCGCAGGGCGAACAAAGAGACTTTAAACAGAGGATATGGGTCGATCTCTGCAGTCGCTGGACTTGGAGCAATCATGTTAGATTCGGACGGCGTGGTGTGCAGGACGCGGAGCGAGATGAACGTCGGAAACCCTGAAACTGCAATGTGGGATTAGGACTGGATGTTGCACTGGTGAGCACAAACCTTAGCTGAGTAAGGAGCGCGTTCGAAAGCTATTCCTGCGCGATTTGGGACACTCTCATGCCCCCTTGCACGAAGAAATCCTACGCACTCGAAGAGAAATCCACTCATTGTAGCTGCAGCCTTTCAAGTGGAAGGTTTCTTCTGCCGAGATACGAAAGCCAGGAAAGCATTTAAGCTGTTAGAAAACCACACAATGGACTTCTTGGACGTCAAGCGTGGAGGTGCGAGCAACAGAGTGAGATGGAAGAACAACACGGCGGGCTAGTGAAGCTAGTGAAGGCTTGAAGCCTACGCGGTGCTCAGGGTCCAGCGAGTCACGAGATGATCACGCTCCTTCCCGATTTGGAACAACTGGCGCGTCCCCCTTGCGCCACTCCGAGTTCTACCAGACTAACCGAATATCCGACCGCTTGGCAAGCAGTGCTCATCCTGGCCTCGTAATCGTCTTCATGTCCTCGATTTACTTCCGTACATACACCGCGCCCAGTGGCCAACGGTAGTGGTCGCTGGGATGGTTGAGGGGAGGACTCTCGGCGTACATAAGTAGCAGCGGGCGGCTGCACACTCAATTCTAGTCCGAGTCAGACGACAGTTGATCCCAACACATATATACAGACTAGAACAGGCTGAGCTGCAGAGCATAGCACCATTTCAAATATGTACATCGTCTCAAGCCTGCGAAGAACGATGGCAACATACAGGATGTGACCTATGGGTGGTACGGTACATGTCGTCGGTATTTACAGGAGGAATTGTCGGAATGGCTTGGTCATTCGATAAAGTATCAGAACATCGCTATTATTATAACGGAGTGCACGCGACAAGCTTTCAAGAGAATTCAACTCGAACCAAAACCAAATATTTGCACCGAGAAATCCAGCAGGTAAGTACAGGAGTCAAAAAGTACACTAAAAATCAGGACATTGAAGGTACCACTGTGGCCCAGCCCCGACGAAGAACCCCCGGCCATTGAAGGCAAGAAACCCGGTTAAAAACCTGGCACCTTTCGCATCGTGTGCTGGGATTTTAGCCTCTTGTGTGCTCAGGCGACGGGGGTCGGTTGCCCCTAGCCCGTCATAACTCCCCGGCCTCTAGGGTCCCCCGCCAGGACCTCCGAAGAAATCCAGGAAAAGGGTGCGCAGGAAGTAAACTAATGGTAGTACAGACCAAATACTCACCAAGCGACCTTGAGGTGTTGATACATGTCTAGGAGAGTAGGTCATTAGAGGGGGCGAGATGAGATCAGTATCACACGCACTGTTCTTCGGCACACTGACTGCTCCCCTCCCGCCCGCCCACGCACCGGCCAACACCCCTGGCCGCCCGTACGCCCTCACATGCGCCAACCAATAGCCCGCCAACCACCCATCGTTCTACACCGCCGCCCGCCCATCCCGTCCACCAGCCAACGTCGCCATCGACAACATCAACAACGAACCGCCCTCCGAGGAGCGTCGCGCCGTCTATGAATATGTGTCCTACCTCTGCGCCAACCCGCGACGACGGAATCACCCTGAACTCGGCTGGGGTCGCGGGTCGTCAGACGCGTCATAGTAAGAAAGAGAGAGATGGTACGCACTATGTCGAGCCCACGGCGCCCACAACGCGAGAAGATACACAGGAAAGGCTCATGCTCATAGCGGCGCGGAGCGGTTCAGAAGACAACGTTGACAGTGCTGTAGGTGACGACATCGCAAGTGAAGACGGGGTTGGCGGGCGAGCGGGCAGTCGGACAGGTCGTAAGGCATAACTGTTGCAGTCAGCGTTGGCGTGAGGGCAGATATTGGACGGGTGAGAGATGCTGAGCTGGCGGCAGATGGAGGACAAGAGACGAAAGACAGAATTCAGGGTGCAGAGGGCCTTATATCGGCGAGATTGATATCGGTCAGTTTGGACCAGTAAACGAAACCTAGTTAGAGTTTGAGACTAACCGGTGGTTCCGAACGCGACGCGCCGAGAACACGTGCGGTTGCGTTCGGGTCCCGTGACTAAAAGCAGATATTCAAGGATATTCATCTGCTGCTGTCGTAACCGGTCGACCAGAGGCTTTGAGGGTATTGGAAGCGAATCTGGCAGAAGATAGGCTACAAAACAGCAATGGCTGGCTGGCGTGTAGTCAAACCAAGTGGACGAGCAGACGGCTGTCCTTGGGATTGAGTTTGCCGGTCCACATCATCTATCTGTCATTTCAAAGTTGTCAGAGTCGTATAAAATAGATACATATGTATATCAGGCCATGATGCACGAATTGCCGTAGCCGATAGCTGGATGTCAACGAGCATGGCGAGAAAGCGTCGTTCCAGTATACGCGACAGTTTTGAAGCATATCTTGAGCTTTCAGACCGCGTCCGCAGAGTGGATAATAACTTGGCGTGTGGCTTCAATATCGAAGTTGACGTGCAATGGTCGTGCGAACGCACAAACCTGTCTGAAATCTGCAGCAGTATGAGAGTTGTAACGAAAGCCTGAGCTGGCGCCTCATGCTACTGAGATAGAAGTCGGCGCACGGTCCGAGGCAACGCAAGACATCATCGCTTCCATGGCCGACTAGCTCAGCTGGTTAGAGCGTCGTGCTAATAACGCGAAGGTCTTGGGTTCGATCCCCACGTTGGCCACTCTTTTTCTTCTTCTCTCAACCGTCATCGCGGCCCATCGCGGACCGTCTCGCGGATGCCACTATACCGCAAACTCGGAGGCAAATCGAACAAACGACATAGCGGCCACGCAATCTCCGACATCCTGAGCAAAGTTCCAGCCATTAGACAGCTGTCTTATGAACTCGATCCCCTTGTTCGTCTGGACGTCGACGGATCATACACGTACTTCCACGACATAATGATTCTACGGCCAAGCCTGAAAAACTTCGCAAGCATGCATCACAGTCGCGTCAGATTCGATACCGAGCGAATCTATGTAACCTTTCCCAGCGCTGCACCATCCCAAGTCTCGTCCCGGTAGATCCCAGGTGGCAGAAGAGCATCCTGTAAGTGACGTGATCATCTGCAGAACCATGAGAGCATGTTCGTCCATGGCGATGGTTACCGTAGCATCAAACGAGTCGAGTTTGGTTCCGGGAGATACTCATCTACATCGCAGCCCCTAGGAATAAAAGGACAATCGCTATCGGCATTGTTCGGACATCGCAGCGAAACAGCAACAGCGTGTCGCCAACACGCCAGCTCCGCGCGGACCGTTCCGACGGAATGGACGCATATTCCAGCGTCGGCCGCGGCACCAAACCCTCCCCGCCACCAAGCTCCCGCAAAGCCAAGCCATCGTACCGTGAGCACCTTGCGTACAGCCCTGAAACCCTGGGCCTCGATACAGAGCCGAATGACCCGAAGGTGTGCACCTAGTGCACAATGAATGGGCAGGGTGTCTTGCTCCGCTTCGGGGCAGATTCCACCGTAATGACCTGAAGATCGGTTAGTATACAGAGTGGCCATGCCCACCAGGCCCGTCCTCGATTATTGTTCAATGCTGACAATCATCCATAGCTTGGCCGTTTACCCGACCCGCGTTACTGATACATATACTAGAGAGTATGGGATGCAAATTAGCCCGTGTTCATACCGCTCCTTCCGCTCACGTACTTATTCCTTCCCTTCAAAATGACCATCCACGGCGAGAAGACGGGCTCCGCGGAGGTCACCACCCACGCCACGAGGGATGGTGACTTGGAAGCTGGCCGACCTTCCATGGACGATGCAGAGACCGTCGCAGCTGACCAGGATTTACGACGAGAATCTACTATAGACAAAGGAAAGGAGCGCACTTTGGAGGTGGCCGTCGCCGACGACCCAAATGTTATTATCGTAGACTGGGACGGACCCGACGATCTCGCGAACCCTAGGAAGTGAGTACTTCGTCCTTTCCTATTTCTCTGCTAGCGGTAAGGCTCACAGAAATACCGTACAGTTGGACGCTACGACAGAAATGGGGCGCGACGGCGATTGTATCCGCATTCACCTTCATCTCCCCGGTTGTGTCGTCAGCAATGGCGCCCGCTTCCGAACAGATTGCGCGGGAGTTCGGCGTCGAGAGCACCGTCGTTATTGCGATGATGACCTCCATCTTCGTACTCGCTTATGGTAAGGTCTCTTCCACCTCCGTGTATGCACTCGTTCTGAGCGGATGGGAAAATAGCCTTCGGTCCCTTGATTCTGAGCCCGCTGAGTGAGATATATGGCCGTTCACGGGTACTACAACTCGCGAATTTGTGGTTTCTCGGTTCGTCAGGTGTCACACCTGCAAATTTACATCGCACTGACGGTAGGCCCTCACAGCGTGGAATCTCGGATGTGCCTTCGCCAAGAACACCAGCGAACTCATCGTCTTCCGCTTTCTCTCCGGCCTCGGGGGATCCGCACCTCTTTCTGTGAGTTCATCTCCATCGATCTCCGCATGCTGATCTGACACCAAGAAAATTCTGCAGGTCTCTGGAGGGGTCATCGCAGACATGTTCTCGGCCGAAGAGCGTGGACAGGCGCTCGCCATCTACACGCTTGCACCGCTTATCGGACCTGTCATTGGGCCCATCGTGGGCGCATGGATTGCCGAGCTGTCTCACTGGCAGTGGGTCGTAAGTAGCGTTCAATATGATTTTTATCATATAAGATAGCTAACATTGCTTTTCATAGTTTCGAGCAACAAGTATCGCGGATGGATGCGTCCAGCTGCTCGGGATACTTTTTCTCAAAGAAAGTGAGTAATTTAATTCGATAGAGCTCTGATGACGCGCTTACGCGAGGCAGCCTTCGCACCTCTCCTTCTGGAGCGCAAGGCAGAGAAGATACTCGCTCTGATGGATCAGGAGACCCGGGACCGAACGACAGTGCGCACGATCTACGAGGGTGAAAACCGCGAGTGCGTCGTTCACATCCCGCATCGTATTTTAGGACAATCACTTACTATTCCGAATCTGTAATCTCCAGCTGGAGGAAGCTCCTCCGGAAGTCACTCATTAGACCTGTCCAATTGTTCATCATGGAGCCAATCGTACAGCTATTCGGCATCTACATGGGCTTCGTCTACGGCCTCCTGTACCGTACGCCCCTCTCACTTTCTCTCTCAGTGGCCCCAACATCTGACAGACGCATATTACCAGTGTTTATTACCACACTGCCAAGCATATATCAAGGCCGCTACCACGAGTCCGTCGGCATTGCCGGATTGCATTACCTCGCACTGGGCCTTGGACTCTTCTTCGGTACGCAAATAGGCGCACGGGTATTAGACCGGAGCTACAAGAGCATGACGAAGCGCAACGGCGGCGTAGGCAAACCCGAGTTCCGACTACGTAAGTCGCTATTTCACTCTCAGTTGCTATGAAATTCCTTAATAAACGTGTCTGGACAGCGACGATGTATCCTGGAACGCTACTCATCCCCGCCGGACTGCTCATCACTGGATGGACCGCAGAGAAGCACGTATTCTGGATTGTCCCCGACATTGTGCGTCTCTTCCTACCGCTGGCGCGAGTAACGCTGATCATGATTCCGCAGGGGATCACGTTGGTCGGCACCGGAGTCGTCTTGAACATGCTGAGTTTACAAACCTACGTTATTGACGCGTTTACGCTATACTCTGCCTCTGGTAAATACTACGACACCTTCGCTAACTCTTCTGAATTTTAATGGAATTGTCTTCGCTACAGCACTTGCCGCGACGACGTTCCTGCGCTCTATGGCAGGATTCGGGTTCCCGCTCTTCGCGCCGACCATGTTTAATGCCCTTGGGTTCGGAAAGGGAGACACTATCCTTGCCGGCGTCGCCTTCGCTATTGCGCCCGTGTAAGTCCCGCTCTGATTCTCCTTTCCACCCGAGTGTTTTTCTGACGCGTATTCGTACCCAGACCGTACCTCTTCTGGCTATACGGCGAACGTATACGCGGCATGAGCCGACATGCGCACAAGAGCTAGGATGCTATGACCTCATGACGCAACGGAACGCTCTCGGACAAGTGGAGATATATGTGGATGCCAGTGGACTAATGGGACGCTTTCGGATAGACGGATTTCTCATTTACTGTATGTTTCTAGGTTCAAATATAATGCTGATTAGCCTTTCTCCCCCTATGGGTGCGCTCACTGAGGATTCAGCCGGTGCGTCGTCCATTTTGGTTCTGTCTTCATGATTCCCCGCACTACTCTTCCGATCCAGCCCCAGGGCGCGGTTCGGCCGACCATCGAAGCCCGCCGGATTGATCGAGACGTCGAAGCCCCACCAAACCGCGGGCTCGGCGGGCTCAGGGGACAGATTGGCAGACGAACGATTGCAATGCGTTGTGCATGTATGAGTTGATGTCTGCATGAAGACGCTAATAGGCATATAGTATACTGGAGAGGCTCAAGAACCCTCCCTGCCAACCTTCGTCGACCGTAAAGAGCAGGACATACCGCCAGCATGGACTGTCAGCAGACGACCAACACACAACGTACTTCTGAACGCCGCTATCCGTGTGCGCCATCTGCTCCGCGACTTCTCTCGCCATATCTCCAGAAGAGCACGGTTCTGCAAAATGGCACGCGCCATCACCCCACGGAATCGACACAGGTGCAGGGAGCAGCGCAAATACTGTAAGTATAATATCGGCCTTTCCGAATCCAAGCGCGCCGAGCATCGCAGGCGCGAAGAGCGGATTCCGACTTCGCCTTTTTTTCGATAAATATGTCCGGGGAGCCATTGAAGATGACTGTGTGGCGAGGTCGGCCTTATTCGCGCATGATGTACACACGGTTGCCGACACGCCGGCGCGAGCTCCGTAGGGTCCGACGGGAACCAGAACGTCTCAGCGTCGGCCGCGGCACGCTCTCCTCCGTCGCTGGACACTGTCCTCAAAACCACGCCGCCGACTCCCTCAAAGTCCCCCGTGTCGATGCGCAATCGAAAAACCCTTGGGCGTGCACTGGGTGCACATCCAACGGATAGGGTGCGAAGCCCCCGCCTTCGGGGCAGTCTTTATTGCAATGACCAGATAAACAGTTGTTGAAACGGGTAACCTCCTAGTAGGACGCGCGGGTCGCGTCTCTCAGTGATGGGGATAAATCACTATATGGATATGTATGTACCTAGTAGGACGCGCGGGTCGCGTCTCTGTGTGCTCGTTAGTTACATGTCGTATCTACGATCGAGAAGCGTAGAAGCTCACCTCAGTGATGGGGATAAATCACTGAGGAGCTTTCGGTCCGATCGCGCACGCTATGTCTCAGCGCGCGCGGTGGCTTGGAACTGTACAGTACCAAGCCACATATCTAATCAGTTCGATAGCGAGTATAGTAAGATAAGATAAGGTCACCATGACTTCACGGTGGTTTGCCTTTCGGCGTCCATGGGTTCCAACAACAGTTAGTATGCAAGATGGCCACATTCCCCAGGCCCACCTTCGATGATTGTGCAATGCTGACAATCTTCCATAGCATAGCCGTTTACCCGAGTGCTGCTGCTGCTACATATACCAGCGCAGCATGCGAATCAGTCCGTCGTCATATCGCTCCTTACGCTCATTCACCCATCCCTCTTCCTCAAAATGGCCACTCACGAAGAGAAGGCGCACTCCGGGGAAGTAATTTCCAACTCCACGAGGAATGGCGACTTGGAAGCAGGGCGACCTTCCATAGACGATGCGGAGACCGTGGCAGCCGATCAGGATTTACGCCGAGAATCCACAATAGACAAGGGCAAGGAGCGCACTTCCCAGGCAGCCGTCGCAGACGACCCGAACATCATTATTGTGGATTGGGACGGACCTGACGATCCCGCCAACCCCAGGAAGTAAGCAATCTATCATGCCGACCTATCTGCTAATGGCAGGGCTCACAGATGCGCCATAGCTGGACGTTGCGACAGAAATGGGGCGCAACGGCAATCGTCTCCGCATTCACGTTCATCTCCCCCGTCGTGTCATCAGCAATGGCCCCCGCTTCGGAGCAGATTGCGCGGGAATTTGGCGTAGAGAGCACCGTCGTTATCGCGATGATGACCTCCATTTTTGTGCTTGCCTATGGTGAGGACTCTTTGATCTTTATAGAACCACTGGTTCTAATCATACGGACACGTAGCTTTTGGTCCGTTGATTCTGAGCCCGCTGAGCGAGATATATGGCCGTTCACGGGTACTACAACTCGCAAATTTATGGTTTCTCGGTCGGTCCCGTTTCGCACCTGCAGACCTGGCATGTTTCACTGACAGTGCCCGCTGTAGCTTGGAATATTGGATGCGCATTTGCCACAAGCACTGCTGAACTTATCATCTTCCGATTCCTCGCCGGTCTCGGGGGATCTGCGCCTCTCTCTGTGAGCACCTCTAATCCTCCCGTATACCAATGTACATACCAACAGAGTACATCCCAGGTCTCCGGAGGGGTTATAGCAGACATGTTTACGGCGGCAGAGCGCGGACAGGCGATTGCTATATACACGCTTGCCCCGCTTATCGGACCTGTTATTGGACCCATTGTAGGCGCATGGATTGCCCAGCTGTCTCAGTGGCAGTGGGTCGTGAGTAGGAGTTCTTTCGACGTTGACGATACCGACTGACTTCAATCTTTGCAGTTTCGGGCCACGAGTATCGCGGACGGGTGTGTACAAATGCTAGGACTACTGTTTCTGAAAGAGAGTGAGCACCATTTTACCCGATAGAGTTCTGGAGGACACGCTTACACGAATCAGCCTTTGCGCCTGTCCTTCTGGAGCGAAAGGCGAAGAAAATCACAGCGTTGCTAGACCAGGAGACCCAGAAACGAACGTCTGTGCGCACGATCTACGAGGACGGAAATCGCGAGTGCGTCTTTCGCGAATCACATCGTATCTCGAATGGGCTACTCACCACCCCCAACCTGCGCTATTCAGCTGGAGGAAAATCCTGCGAAAGTCGCTCATAAGGCCCGTCCAGTTGTTCATGACGGAGCCAATTGTGCAGCTTTTCGGCGTCTACATGGCCTTCGTCTACGGCCTGTTGTACTGTGCGGACGATCCCTCGCTTTCTCCAACTTCCCTTTCTGACTTTTGGCATGCGCAGTGTTTATCACCACATTGCCCAGCATATACCAGGGCTCCTACCATGAGTCGATCGGCATCGCAGGATTGCATTACCTCGCACTGGGCGTCGGGCTCTTCTTCGGTACGCAAGTAGGCGCACGAGTGTTAGACCGGAGTTACAAGGGCTTGTCGAAGCGCAACGGCGGCGTAGGCAAGCCCGAGTTTCGGCTCCGTAAGTCGTCACTCTACCTCCGGCCGTCATTTTACTTAACAATGAACACGTCTGAATAGCAACGATGTATCCTGGAACGGTCCTCATCCCTGCCGGCCTGCTCATCAACGGATGGACTGCGCAGAAGCACGTATTCTGGATCGTGCCGGACATCGTGAGTGCCTCCTTACCGCGGACACGAGCTCTGCTTACGACTGCTTTGCAGGGAATCACGTTGGTCGGCACTGGAGTCGTCTTGAACATGCTGAGTCTGCAAACATACGTCATCGATGCGTTCACGCTGTACTCCGCCTCCGGTGAGCACAACGTCCCTAGCGATTTTTCTCAATTAGGATTATTAATATGTCTTTGCCACAGCCATTGCCGCTACGACGTTCCTGCGCTCCATGGCCGGCTTCGGATTCCCGCTCTTCGCGCCGACGATGTTCAATGCCCTTGGATTCGGCAAAGGAGACACCATCCTCGCCGCCGTCGCCTTCGCCATTGCACCCGTGTGAGTCCCGCTCACAGTCACACTCGCACCCCCGTCGTTCGCTGACCCGCGTTCATATCCATATCCAGGCCATACCTCTTCTGGATCTACGGCGAACGGATACGCGGCATGAGCCGGCATGCGCGCAAGAGCTAGAGTGCTACGACGTCATGACGCGGGACGCTGTAGTACAGGTGGTGGCTCGGATACCTCTGGATGCTAGTGGACTGACGGGACACTTTCGGATGATAGACGGATTTCTCGTTTACTGTATGTTTCTAGGTTCAAATGTAATACTGATTGGCCCTTCTGCCCCTATGGGAGCGCTCGTTGAGGACGTCGTTGGTGCGTCCCTTTTTCTTTTCAATTTTCCGTACTACTCTTTCGATCTAGAATCTCCATCAATAATTTCCACTACCGGTCCTATCTTGCATGTCACCACCCCCGCATTCGCCACGCACCCGCATCCGTATCCCTTCCTCCTCGATCCATTCTCGTTCACGCCCTATCGTTCAGGTAGCCCCAACCTACAACCTCACCGGCCACTGAAGTCAGCTTACCCGCTCACCACCGAACCCAGACCTCAGCAAGCTCAAGCAACTAAAAATGTAAACGAACGACTGTAATGCATGTGCAGGTATGATGTGATGTCTACGTATTAACACTCATGGGTATATAGTATATCGGAGATGCTCAAGGCTCCCTGCCCGCCCTTGGCCCCTCTCGCCGCTACCATGGTGCAGGACATGCCACCAGCATAGACTAGCAGCAGACGACCAGCACAACATGTGCTTCCCTTCGCCAATTCACCACGTATCACGCCTTGCGCGCCATCTTGCTCATCCCGCGTATCCTCTCGCCATACTTCCAGAAGAACAACGGTCTGCAAAAACACATTCAGCATCAGCATCAGCACCACCCCACGCAATCGACAAGAAGCGGCGGTACATACACAGGTGCAAGGAGCAGCGCAAACGCCGCAAGGATGGTATCGCCCTTTCCGAACCCAAGCGCGCTGAACATCGCAGGCGCGAAGAGCGGGAATCCGAAGCCGGCGATGGATCGGAAGAAGGACGACGCGGCGAGCGCTATATACATACAGCGGAAAAGGTGAGCAGGCAGCTGTGAATCTTGGATCAAGGAGCGGCGACGTACCGGATGCGGCGTATAGCGTGAAGGTGTCGATGATGAACGACTGCAGGCAGAGGTTGGTAAAGATGATGCTGATTCCGACCATGTAGATGCCCTGCAGAACGGCGCATGAGGCGCGGTGTACGGCAATAGGGAGAGAAGGGGACGCACGATGTCCGGCACGATCCAAAAGACGCGGTGCTGCGCCGTCCAACCCGTGATCAGCAATCCCGCGGGGAGGATGAGCGTCGCGGGCATCATCGTCGCTGTATTCCACCCAGGTGTCAGCTTCTACTGGCAGCGGCATATAACACTGCGGAGCGGCACTCACGCAGCCTGAACTCGGGCTTCGCCACTCCCCCGTTCCTCGCCGTAAAATACCTGTACGTCCTATCGAGCACGCGCGCGCCGATCTGCGCACCGCTGAACAGGCCCAAGCCGAGCGCGATATAGTGCAGCCCCGCGACGCCTATTTCCTGATGGTACGTGCCCTGGAAGATGCTCGGGAGCGTCGTGATGAAGACTGTCGCCGAGGGTCAAACATATATGTAAGTGCGCGTCGAGGAGTCGGCACTACAGGGTACGCACGGTAGAGCAGCCCGTACACGAACGCGGTGTAGATGCTGATGAGGACGAGGATGGGCTCGTGAAAGAACATCGCGAACGGGCGCACGAGGGCGCGTTGGAGAAGGGATTTCCAGCTACAAAAGCCGCGTCAGCTTCCGAATCCAACGAGGTCAGAGGGGGAGCCGGGACGCACTCTCGGGCGGCGTTGCCGTCGAAGACGGTGCGGACGCGGGTATATGCTCTTTGTTCTTCGCTCAACCCGGCACGGATGGCGACGGCTTTGCGCTCGAGAAGCACAGGTGCGTATGCTGAGTGACATGGGGGTGTCAAACAGCGCGGAGAGGGAAGGTAAGATAGGGCGCACATTCTTTCAGGAAGAGGATCCCCATCAGTTGCACGCAGGCGTCGACGATAGTGGTCGCCCAGAACTGCAGGTCCAGACATATTCGGTCAAGAGAAATGCCAGGGAGAAGGTAGATCAAACTTACAACCCATCGCCATGTCGAGCGCTCGGCGATCCATGCGCCCGCCACGGGAGCCACAACCGGTCCTACGAGAGGTGCAAGCGAGTATATCGCGATCGCTTGTCCTCGTTGGTGTGGCTGGAACAAGTCACCAATGACACCACCACCGATCTGGGGAAACTGTGAGTGAAAGGACATTGTGGGGATGCGACGGACGTACAGAGAGCGGAGCGGAGCCGCCTAGACCGGCAAAGAAGCGGAAGACGATGAGCTCTGCGGTATTTTGGGCAAAGCCACAGCCGAGATTCCACGCTGAGGGGTGTACCATAAGAACCAAGGACAGGTGAGTGGAAAGAAAGATAGATACCGAAAAACCACATATTTGCGATCTGGAGGACCCGCGAGCGGCCGTAAATCTCGCTCAGCGGTCCCAAAAATAGTGGGCCAAACGCTGGACAATCCGTTACACACGAATGGGCCGATAGAGGGAAAGAAACGTACCGTATGCGAGGACGAAGGTGGAGATAGTCATGGCAATGACCACCGAACTAGTGATTCCCATTTGGGCGGCAATTTGGTCGGATGCGGGGGCGACCATGGAGGAGGAGATGGGTGAAATGAACGTGAACGCAGAGACGATGGCGATCGCACCCCATTTTTTCTTGAAGGACCAACTGGGTGAATGCACAACGCAGGTTAGCCGAGACGCATAACGTTGAGAACAACACACGACCTACTTTCTTGGATTGGCGGGATCGTCGGCACTCTCCCAGTCGACGACAATGATCGACTCGCCTTCGCTCTCCTCCTCGTTGACTGCCGCCGATGCCTTCTTCTCGTCAGTGGGCGGGGGTCTCGGGCTCGAAGTGCGCCTGGAGTCCTGGCCCTCGACCAACTCCAACGATACATGTCCGGATCGAGACCCTTTCTCGAGATCCTTCTCCTCGTTCAAGGTGCGCGCATCCGGGTCGTTAGCGGTAGGCAAAGACATACCCGGGTCGGTTGAGCGGATGCCGACGGGATGGAGCTCGAGCGATGGAGTCGCGTGAGCGGCTCAAAGGAGGAAAAATACGCGCACTGCAACCCTGACCAAACTGCTATATATGCGAGGGTGCGAGGCATCGTGGTGTCCGCTCTCGAATCATAAAGACACCCACCGACGTCGAGGGAACTGGTGAGCGCAGCCGTCGGCGGTCGCTTCCAGCGGAACGCTCGGCTCGGTTCCGGACGCCCCGGTCGCGCGCCGCCGCGCGTCGTCACTGTCCTCGACGATCGCGAGTATATGATGTACGTCGTTGAAAGCGCTCTCGTTTTCATATTGGACGGCAAAGATTCTAACTTGTGATTGTACATTCGCATACACATTTCACTAAACAAGCGGGTAGGTTCAAGGTGAATATCTTCGAAGACCACCAACAGTAACGCGTTTGATATGATATGCACCCATCATGAACCAGGGGAAAGCCAAGCAATCTCGTCAGTACGTAGCCCGGGCAGGAGTTCGAGATAAAGATCATATGCCTGGGAGCTGTGTATTGGCGCCTCCCAGGAGGCTCATATTTGTTCGCGTCGACTCTCCAGTCGCAATGTCTTCGTGTACATGTATCGAAATAACCTTATTGACAGGACCAGCTAGCTCTACAGTGCACAGTATAGGATAAGATCATAAATTAGAAGCACCATCTACAGACGTCCTCTCCTCATGTACACGCAGGTTTCCCCTCGGATTCTTCATGTCGTTCGTAGCCGACGCTCTAGAATCAACGAAAGGTCGACATCGCCCCGACGATCTCTGTGCCTTGCGTTGCGCTCAGCACATTCGACTGGTCTTCATTTATTCTTCATAGATAGGATCCTGATGCTTTGCTGAAATTGGCGCGCTGCCTCATCCAAAAAAGACTTCCCGACGGGAACTCGCAGACGAGAACGTCATGATCTTTAAATCTACGTTCGGAAGCTTGGCGTCGAGCAATTGAAGACATGCGGAGTTCTTCGCCGTCGAAAAGACGGAGTATAGGTGGACGAATGCTTCGTTCGATGAGAATGGCGGTATTGTAGTCGACGGTTCCTGTTCATGCGGAATGTCATCCTGGGTATCGAAGCGAGCTCGTCAGCTAGGAAAGCGTCCATGACTAATTGACTGGATTGCGACTGGCATCCGAAGAGAGACGTGTAGGAGCTATGCATGCTCATGGAGGCCAGCCATCGCACTGAGTTCGACTCTCGAGCCTTTAAAGCTACGTTAGCTGTCAAATCTGAACACAGGGCGCGAATGCTACAAATGAGAGATATATAGCACATACCGTATAGCTTGCTCACTGGGTTCCGGCGATAGCATGCTCGGATGTTGCCGGGGCAGGGTCGCTGTCGTCGCTGCTGTCGAGGCAACCACATGCGTCTTCTGTACCACCAGCGGCACAACGTGAACAAAGTCCAGCATACACGAACATCGAGCGTGTCAGACCAGAAACGTCCTCTGTGACCGCGCAGGAGCAGGACTCAGGTCGCGCCAGTCGTGGAAGCCTCGACTTAGGGAGGTCGAGCTCGATATGCCTAGCTGGCGGACAGTTATCGGTAAGCCTCTGTTGTCTAGAAGAAGCTGCTGGCCATAGCTCACCTTACGCAGCAGAAGACAGTTTAACTTCATACCTCGTATCTGTAATGGGACTGGGCGACTGCTGGTCCATGCTATACCGCCAGGTCTCTCGAGCCTCGAGCTTTTCAAGTTCAAGTCGCCTGTGGGTAGCATGTTGGCATGAAGGCGCGCTGTAACATGTCACCATTCTGACGCGGCGACGGGCCGAGCCAAGCGGCCGGAGCTACTAGCAAGTGTTCCGCTGGGAAGAGCTCCGACGGCAGTCGGTCATGGTCCCCTTTGGTTCGAGAGCTCCAAAATGTCAATATGATGCCTCCTGCTGGACTTGCGCCGTCATATAAAGTACAGATGGCCTGGGCCGCGGTGTGCGAGTTTCTCTTCCTTCAGATACCACCTCTTCGCCCCATCGACACAGCTAGGGCTGCGCAACTGACCCGGCGGGCATGTCTTCGTCCACCCTAAACGACGTGGAATCACGCACGTTGACCGAGGGTAAGGAGGACTTGGAAGCTGGCTTGCCGGATAGGCATGTCTCGAAAGAGGCAATCTCAGATCAGGACATCACGCAAGTCCCACGGCACCCCTCCTTGGCTGACCAGGAGCAGGACGGGGACTCGGACGAATCCGTCATCATCGTAAATTGGGAAGGCACTGACGATCCTAAAAATCCCAGAAAGTAGGCTTCATTCACTAGTAGTCTCTGGCGCGCTTTCGAACTAATATATGTACGTGTCAAATCTAGTTGGTCTTTCCGAAAAAAATGGGGCGCAATTGCCATCGTGTCAGCCTTCACATTCATCTCTCCTATCGCATCTTCCATGGTCGCGCCCGCATCCGCACAAATTGCATCCGAAATGGGCATCAGAAGCTCAGTGGTCACCGCCATGACCATCTCCGTGTTCATCCTCGCGTACGGTAGGCCCCTTGCCCGCAGAGCCGGAGCCAAAATAAACTGTAACTCGTACAGCGATTGGCCCGCTATTCTTGGGCCCTCTGAGTGAAATTTACGGTCGCTCACGCGTGCTGCAAATAGCCAATATGTGGTTCTTCGGTATCTGCCTTTCTTCCTAGTTATCCTCTCTTATATTGTGCTCATACACGCACCCTTCAGCATGGAACCTCGGCTGTGGTTTCGCACAAAACACCGCCGAGCTCATAGTATTCCGTTTCTTCGCCGGTCTCGGCGGCTCCGCGCCCCTCTCAGTATGTCTGTCATCCTTCTCTCCTACATTTCCAAACTCATGCAGCGTGCCCTAGATCGGCGGCGGTGTCATCGGTGACCTGTTTCACCCCCAACAGCGTGGACAGGCAATCGCAATATACACGCTCGCGCCTCTCGTAGGACCTACTGTAGCTCCCGTCGCAGGCGCATGGATCGCCGAGCGCTCGACATGGCGATGGGTCGTCAGTACCATCAATCCGTTTGAATTTTCTCTGTATTCACATATTCTGGTAGTTCTGGGCCACCACAATCGCCGACGCATGCGTACAAGCCATGGGTCTGCTCTTTCTGAAAGAGAGTACGTCTCGCGCACTGTCTATTTCCCCCGCGGCTGGCGTGGCTGACACCATCCCAGCCTACGGCCCCGTCCTCCTCGAGCGCAAAGCCGCCACCATCCGCGCCTCCCTCAGCGCAGAAAAGCGGACCCACACCCGCGTCCGCACCGTCTTCGAAAGCGACGACCGCAAGTACGCCCCACCCTATTTTTATTTTCTTCTTTTCGACAACTCGCCACTGACGCGCCCGACCCGCACGCGCAGCGGGAGAGCAATCCTCCAACGCGCGCTCACGCGCCCCTTCGCGATGTTCGCGCGCGAGCCGATCCTCGACCTCATCAGCATCTACACCGCCTTCCTCTACGGGCTGCTCTACCGTGCGTCTTCCCTCCCTCTTCTTCTCCCTTCCTTGTCCAGCAGTCAACTCACAGCGCGGGCGCATAACCAGTATTCATCACGACCCTGCCCGAGATATTCCAGCAGACATACCACCAGCCGATCGGGCTCGCGGGGCTGCACTACATCGCGCTCGGCCTGGGCCTGTTCACCGGCGCGCAGATCGGCGCGCGCGTGCTCGACCGGTCGTACAAGTACTTCACCGCAAAGAACGGGGGCGTGGCGAGGCCGGAGTACCGATTGCGTGCGTAGTACCATGGCTTACTTGCTGCGAGGTGAAGACGAGGACTGATGGTGTTGTATTTGGCGGTGTTCGTGCAGCGCAGATGATGCCCGCGACGCTCATCCTCCCCGCTGGATTGCTGCTCGCAGGCTGGACGGCACAGAACCACGTGTTCTGGTTCGCACCCGACGTCGTGCGTGCTCTACTCCCCACTCCACCTCACACTCTCTTGCTCCTAACTCACGTCCTCACAGGGCATCTACCTCGTCGGCTTGAGCATCATCCTCATGAACCTCAGTCTGCAATCCTACATCATCGACACGTTCACCCTCTTCGCCGCATCCGGTGCGTCCCCTCACATCTCTTCCAAGCAACTCATCTCGCAGGCTCACTCACTTATGATACGCAACAGCCCTCGCGGCATCCACCTTCCTCCGCTCGCTCGCCGGGTTCGGCTTCCCGCTCTTCGCACCGGCGATGTTCCACTCGCTCGGGTACGGCAAGGGCGACACCGTCCTCGCGGCCGTCGCGTTTGCGCTTGCGCCTGTGTACGTGCCCCGTTCTTTTTCCCGTCGTTCTGTAGACGCGATGCTGATAGTAATTGATTGATGATTGGTGTAGACCGTTCTTCTTCTGGAAGTTCGGAGAGCGGATCCGCGGGATGAGCAAGACCGCGCACAAAGCATAATGCATACCTAATGCTCAGCTCGTCTCAACTTTTTGTAAGGGTCTTATGACGAGGAAACGATGGATATCTTGGCGAGATTCGAATTTGTTTGGGGTTGGAATTGTTTCGCATCTGGACAGTCACTGTGATATCGTTAGTCACTTCTGCATTGATACCCGTTTACATTAGCACCGATAATTACCTGCATACGTTTAGAGGTTGTATCGATATATCTATATCTTGTCCCGCCAGAGTATGCACGTACATTGAATAAAAGTTCTGTATGGTCGTCTTCACCGGAGAGTAGAGTGTAGGCGAAGATGAAGGGCGCGTGCCAGTGGTGAGCCGATGAAGAGCAGTAGGGTACGGATACAGACGTACGCTGTTACGTTTTCTAGGGCTGATAGGCGACGGCGTTGAGAGGACAAATGCAGGAGCATACGAAAAGGAAAAGTGTAGTCAGTACGAGCCACGACGGGATGAAGGCAGAGATACGTACCAGTTCAATGATTCGTCCGCTTTGAAACCCGGATTGCGACCTATCCAGAATACAAAGACATACCTGGATCGTAAAGCGGCGAAGCCGGTCGAGCGCGCGCGGTCTTAAATGTAGACTCAGAAAGAATGATCAAACTACAAACCAAACCCAATCCATTCGCATCGAAGCGGATCATAAAAGACAACTCTATCCTGCAAAAATCGCGAGTCAGCAGATCTCATTGCAATCAAATCCCGACCGACTCACAATCCAGCCCGCGACCACCGGCTTCCCGCCTCTTCCCTGCCCGCCGCCCACCGGAGTATTTCTGTACCTTCGATGTTGCGGTGCTCGTGTCGATGAGAATTAGAATAGGCGAATGGAATGAAACGAACCGTGGTGAATAACATGTCGCAGAAAAAGGGTTGGCGGCGGTGGTAGGGAGTGACGGGACGGAAGCGATGGTAAACGGGCGGGAGGTGAAAGGATGGTGAGTGGGATGAGAAAAATGGCAAGCAGCGGCGGGAGTGAAGTGACAGCGATAGAGGAGTGCGAGGAATGGGGAAGGGTAAGACGAGTGAGACACACGGGGGAAAGGGTAGCAATGAGTGGGACGAAGGACGGGAGAGGGTGACGGTGATATGCGACGACGAAAGGGAGATGAATGACGGAAGGGAGAGAGAGGTGCGGCAAGGAGCGAGAAGGGAGATGGCAGGGAATGAGAGGAGGGATGGCAGGGAGTGAGTGCGGGGACAACAAGGAGCGAGAGGAGAGATGGCAGGAAGCGAGGGGAGATGGTGGGGAGCGAGGGAGGATGGCGGGAGCGAGAGGGGATGGCGGGGAGCGAGGGGATATCAAGGAGGGAGGGGATGTCAGGGTGGGTGGGTAGGATGATAGTGGAGGAGCGGGATGATGGTGAAGGAGCGAGATGATGGTGAAGGGGCGGGATGATGGTGAAGGAGCGGGGTGATAAAGGAGGAGCGGGATGATGGTGGTGGTGGGTGTGGACGATGGTGGAGGGGGTGGACGGTGGTGGAGGGGGTGGACGGTGGTGAGGGAGTGCGGTGGAGAAGGGGAGCAATGAATCGGAAGCAGGGGGAAGCAATGTGAAGTCGAGAATAAGAGTGATGGCAAGGAAGAGGAGAAGGGTGGCGGTGAGAATGGAGCAAGGGGGAAAGGGCGGAGGTGGACGACGATGGGGTTGGGAGCGGTGTGATGGGAGCGGGGGAGGAGAGCATGGGATAGATATGGAAGGAAAGGGACGAACGCAGGGGAGGTTGCACGACGAGGTGAGATGGAGGGAGGGATGAGCGTTGGTATCGAAAAGTGAAGAAGGTCATGAGTGCGAGAAAGAACTAGATAAAAACAAAGTAACGTACCGTTTCTATTCTTGAATCGACGTCACCGGTAAACTTGAAGTTGTGTTTGTGACCTGTTTGAAAGAAGAAGGCGCACCTAAATCGTGACGAAGCTAGTCGAGCGGTCTTGAACGCAGGCTTGAGAAGAGATCGAACCACAAACCAAACCTATTCCATTTGCATCGAAGTGTATCGTAAATGACAACTATATCCCTGCAAAAACGACGAGTTAGAAAAGATATTCGTAAAGCAAAGCCCAACCGACTCACCATTCAACCCGCGACTGTCAGCCACCTCGTCCCTGCCTGCCTGCCGCCCGCCCGCCAAGTACAGTAAACCGAAGCCAAAAAAGGTACAGTAAAAAACAGGGCATCGAAGGCGCCCCTGCCGCCCGGCCCCGACGAAGTACTCCCGGCCATTAAAAGCAAGACCACCGGATATAAACCTGGCACCTTTCGGCATCTGCAGCCTGGGCTTCTGCCTCTTGCGTGCTCAGGGAACGGGTGTCGGTTGCCCCTAGCCCGTCATAACTCCCCGGCGTCTGGAGCACTCCGCCGAGAACCTCCAAGAAAATATAGTAAAAAGGGTATAGTATGAGTGCGTACGGGTATCGTAGTGGACGAAATATAGATCATGTGTTGCAATTGTCTTGAAGGGTTGATGCACGCCTGTCGGAACGGGCGCGTTAGGCGGAGGACGAGGAAAGAAGGAGAACACGCAACTGATCTTGGGCTTGAAGAGCGCCCCCAGGTTGCGGGAAGATACGCAGTCAAAGGCTCACGCTCAAGTCGGCAAAGCACACCTTATTCGATATCTCACAACCTTGACCTTGACAGGCATGTTGAAGCATTTAGACACACGCTTGGGTACTTGATAGTTGACAACTTGTGCGGCGGGCGTGGGCGGCGGGCATGGCGGGCGGGCAGAATGTTGAAGAGAGTTGCCGTTGATGGTTCGAGGTACTTCTGTCGAGATAGGTGAGCTAAGCGAGCGACGATGGGAGAAGGAGGGTACGCACACATCACACAGTTCGAAACGTTGACCTTGATACCTCGAGGCACAGCGGCGTGGGCTTAGGTGCGTGTATGGTGGAGGACTTGGGCGGCGGACATGGCGAGCGGGTTGGACAGGCGATATCTTGCACTCATCGTTGGCGGATGTTGTCAACGGCGGTGAGAGAGAGGTAGGATGGTGAAGGTAGACGAGAGGTGAGGATGAGGTGAGAGGCTGAGGGCGTCGTCGACCACAGAGGAGAGGGAGGCGGAGGCGGGACCCGCTGGGGATGGTGGTGGTCGAAGGTCAAGAGACGATGGAGAAAAAGCGAGACAGTGGGCGGCTTTAAATAATGTGGGCTGGCTGGCTCTGTTTGGTCCAGTAAACGGAGGCTGGAGGCTGGCGGGCCCCCTAAGACGCGACGCGTCGTGAACACGTGTGGCGGGGCGTGACTTGTCGATTAGCAGAGCAGATATTCGTACTAGAATTCCCCGATTTTAGCATAGAAAAGCCTGCCAAAAGACATAAGAGTCATTTTCAAGCGATGCTGGGGCCGAATCTTTCCATTTAATCCCAGATTTCGTTGCCAATAGCGTCCTGAAATATTTGAGTAGGCACGGCAGATTCGATAGAACCTGACAAAGGTCAGAATAACCAGCGTATTTAATAGCGTACCATAACATTTATATGACATGCTATAGACTGCAGCGGACGCAGGAGGACGCGAACGAAAGACACTCCCTGCCTGGAGCTCGTTACGCACGTCAACGGAGGTGAAAACGGAGACCGACGGACAAATCGCGATTGAAAGTCCGCCGGCAGCCGAACGCCAACAGTCGTAGCAAGCTCTCCTCGTCACTCCACTCAAAATCGCATATTGCTCTCTCCTGGCTCGCAGCATTCTTTGAAAGACGCGCTCAGAATTTACCGAGACTATACAGGTACTGCTAGAAGAGCTATCTGCTTCTGCAACCAGAGAATCTTACAGAATGGGCGTCTCCGTGCCCATGGACGGATCTCCGTCCGACCTCCGTGCGGTCCAATGGTCGCCCTCCTTCGCCTCGCCCAGCTCTAGTATATAGCCCTCATGGATCATGGGAGCTGGGCCCATCACCTTCTGCTACCCTCCCACTCACCTTTCCAGCCGTTATCCCACCTAGAGCTAACCTACTCGTTCGCGGACTCGCTTGATATATGCCCGACCCCCAACCTTCATCTTCATCCAACGACACTAATGCAAACGCGATGCCAGCCCTGGATGTGCAGTCTCTTGAAGGAGAGAAGACAGACAAGGAGAAAGCTACAGCTGACGAAGATACGGCCCACCGTGGGCACCGCTCGGTTGAAGTCGTTTCTGATCATGGTTCAGAACATACCGCGAGCTCCACCATGACCAGCGCTCGGCAAGGTGCCCCAGATGCCACCGATAGCCATGACAAGGAAGAGGACGAAGAAGTCATCATCGTCGACTGGGACGGCCCCGAGGACCCCGCGAACCCAAAGAAGTGCGTTTATCCTCCCCTTCCTCGCCCTTCCACTGCTGCAATGCTGACTTTGCTCACAGCTGGACAATCCACGAAAAATGGATCGCCACCGCCTTCGCCTCTTCTTTCACCTTCATCTCGCCCATCTCGTCCTCCATGGTCGCGCCCGCCGCAGACCAGATCGCGTCCGAGTTTGGCATTCATAGCACGGTCGTGATAGCCATGGTGACGTCCATATTCGTGTGCGCATACGGTACGCTGTTATTTCTTCACGGTGATTCATGTTTCTTGACTTGGACAAAGCTATTGGTCCGCTGCTGTGGGGTCCGCTCAGCGAAATTCATGGCCGCTCGCCGGTTCTTCAGCTCACCAATGTATGGTTCTTCGGTCAGCGTTCGCCACCTACTCTTGTCTCGACCTGGGCTGATTCGAGAGATTAGCATGGAACCTCGGCTGCGGCTTCGCGCAAAACACAGGACAGCTGATCGCTTTCCGCTTTCTCTCCGGGCTTGGCGGATCAGCTGCGCTTTCAGTACGACCTTCTTTCCTTCACTTGTGTCTTTGACGTTGAATTCTGCTGCTACTAGATCGGCGGCGGTGTCCTCGCAGACGTCTGGCATCCCGCACAGCGAGGACAAGCGTTGGCAATATACGCTCTCGCACCGCTCCTCGGACCTGTCGTTGGACCTGTCGCGGGAGCGTGGATCGCGCAGGATTCGACATGGCGCTGGGTCGTGCGTACCCTCTTCATCCATCTCAAATCCACCTGACATCTGACATGCTATAGTTCTGGTCCACAACCGTCGTAGACGCATGCATCGGCATCGTCGGTTTCCTCTACCTCCGCGAATGTACGTACGCTCACCCTCACTCCGCAATCAATCTCTAATCTAACGCTCTACGCTGCCAGCCTTCGCCCCCGTCCTCCTCGAGCGCAAAGCCGCTCTCATCCGCGCGTCCAACTCCGACAAACCCAACCTCGTCGTGCGCACGATATACTCGAACCAGGATCGGCAGTAAGCCCCACACCCTCCCCTTCTTTTATTAATCACGTACGCCACTCGCGTGCGAACACTCATGTTTGGCAAAAGCTGGAAAACGATCCTCAAAAACGCGCTCATCCGCCCGTTGCGCCTCTTCGCGCTCGAGCCCATCGTGCAGCTCATGGGCTCCTACCTCGCCTTCGTCTACGGGCTGCTCTACCGTACGCCCCCCAGAGTCGCTTCCACCTCCCACTCACCACTCACCGCCTACCGCTTACCCACTGCAACAGTCTTCATCACGACCCTCCCCGCGATCTTCCAAAGCACATACCACCAGCGCGTCGGGCCCTCGGGGCTGCACTACATCGCGCTCGGGCTCGGGCTCGGCGTCGGCGCGCAGCTCGGCGCGCGCCTGCTCGACCGCTCGTTCGTGTACTTCTCCTCGAAGAACGGCGGCGTCGCGAAGCCCGAGTACCGGCTGCGTCAGTCATCCATCTCTTCTCCCTCTTCTTCTCGACACTGAAATATTAATGCCTGACGCAATCCGCGCAGCACCGATGATCCCGACCACCCTCCTGCTCCCGGCCGGCCTGCTCATCACGGGCTGGACGGCCCAGGAACACGTGTTCTGGCTCGTCCCCGACATCGTAAGCGCCGCGATCTCAGCCTGCACACAGACAAATACTCATGTCTGCATTGTGAATCGTGGTGACGTGCCGTTTTGCAGGGCATCTCGCTCGTGGGCGCGAGCGTCATCCTCACGAACCTCTGTCTCCAATCGTTCATCATCGACACGTTCACGCTCTACGCCGCATCCGGTGCGTCTCTCCCTCCCTCCCTTCCCCTTCCTTCCTCTTTTCCCACGTCCCTCCTCATCCTCATCCCCTCCTCCCCCATCCCCACCCACGCCATCCTCCCTATCCACATCTTCCCTGCCGAATACACGACACTGACGAACAATGAAATCCAGCCCTCGCCGCAACGACCTTCCTCCGCTCGCTCGCCGGCTTCGCCTTCCCGCTCTTCGCGCCCGCGCTCTTCGCCGCGCTCGGGTACGGGAAGGGCGACACCGTGCTCGCGGCGTGCGCGCTCGCGGCGGCGCCCGTGTGCGTGTCTTTCTGCTTTTACTCCGTTCTTCGTTCTTCGTCGTTTCCCTTCGTCGTGTTCCTTCCGCCTTCCTTGGTCGTTCTGCCGTTCTTACTCGTTCTCCGCCGCGTTCCTTTCCTCTTTCCCCCTTTCTGCTGCCCCATCCCCCGCTCTTCCTCTTCCTCTTCCTTCCTCCCTTTATCTCTTTCACATCAGTCCATCTCTCATCCCGTCCCTTCCTCCCACCCTCCCACCACTGACGCTGACGCTGACGCTGACATGCCCAACTCCGCAGCCCGGTCCTCTTCTGGCACTACGGCGAGCGCATCCGCGGGATGAGCCGGCACGCGGGGCGCGCGCCCGCCGTTGTTGCTGCCGCTGCCGTTGCCGTTGCTCCTGGGGGCGCTACCGTCGCTCCTGGGGGCGCGAGGTAGCTTGTGCCGCTGGACTTCAGCTTGGGGGATTGGTGAAGCGAGGGTGGAGTGAGGGTGAAGGTTGAGGTTTGAGTGAAGGTTTGAGGTTTGAGGTTTGAGGTTTGGGGTTTAGGAACGCATTTCTATTTCGCACACGGACACAGATACTGTGACAGATACGGGTCCGGATACTTATCGGCACGGACACTCGCAAACGTCCGTACATAGCAGGCTAGGTTACTGTTCTGATTCAACACAGAGCACGTATATATAACATCACATCACGCACATACCTTACCCCTAACCGATACTAATATCCAATAATCACATTCCGCATTCACCTACACCCGCACCAGCCTAGCCTAGCCTAACCCAACCCCAACCCACCCCACCCCGACTCTTCCTAAACTCAAATCTCAGCCCTAGATCTTATATGATTAGCGGTCGCTTGAACAATGCTGTCACCGATCACCACGACCACGACCACGACCACGACCACAAACCACGACCACGACCACGACCACGACCACGACCACGACCACACCAGACAAACCACACCGGACAAAACAATCACAATCACAAGCTAACAAAGCAAAGCAAGACTACAAAGGACAACCAACAATGCACAATCAACAATGCACAATCAACAATGCAAAATGCAGCGTAAAAGAAGTAAAACAGAAATCTAAGTGTGCAAATCAACTCGGGCATGACTAGTACGTGTGCGTTCGAAGGCGTGAGGACGTAGGATAGAGGAAGGAGGCATTAAGCGTATCGTGTCCGGTGCGGGGCGGGGGCGGTATATGGTACTAGATGTCGGTGCGTGTCAGGTGATGGGTAATAGCTGGTGGATAGTGGCGCGACGTGAGTGTGCATGTGCAGATGCAGGTCGTGACGGAGTGACGGAGTCATAGGATGCGGAGGCGGGAGTGTAAAATGAGGAGGTAAATATGAGAATGCACTAAATGCGTGTTCGGAGGTCTGAGCATCGCCATGCCATCGTCGCAGTTGAATGCCACGCGTCGGGTCGTAGCATATATACAGCGCCACCACAACATACTTATGACATGACATGGCGTAGCGTAGCGTCGTCCAGTCCAGACCCAGGCGCAATGGAGGCAGGAGTTAGAAAATCTGGAGCAGGGAGCAGGAGCGCGGCGGCGCGCTATTTTGTCGCATAGCGGCTGCTCTGGCGGATGCGTTCGCCGTAGTGCCAGAACAGCCAGGGCGCAGGCCCGCCGACCGCAATCGCGACCGCAGCCAGAATCGTATCTCCCTTGCCGTACCCGAGCGCGTTGAACATCGCGGGCGCGAAGAGCGGGAAGCCGAAGCCGGCGATGGAGCGGAGGAACGTCGCTGCGGCGAGGGCTGTGCGCGCGCATGCATTCGTACACGCACATGTGGTCGTTGGCGCGCGCGATAGGGAGTGGGGAAGTGCCGGGGAGATGGGGAGCGGAGGAGATGGTAGGGGAGGGAAGGGAAGGGAAGAGAGGGAGCGGAGGAGAGAAACGGATGGTCAGGAGCGGAGAAAGAGAGGGAAAGGGGGGGGAGAAGGAAAACGCACCGGACGCAGCGTGCAGCGTGAACGCATCAATAATATACGTCGTGATGCTCTGAAACGTCAAGATCACGCCGGCACCCACAAACGCAATGCCCTGCCAAACACACCCGCACACAATGTAAGCACGCCAAACACAAAAAAAAAAAAAACGGCAAAAACGGCAAAAACAGCGAAAAAAAACAAAGACAGCAAAAGCGCCAACCACTCACAATATCCGGCACGATCCAAAACACACTCCTTCTCGCCGTCCAGCCCGTAATCAACAACCCCACCGGCAAAAACACCGTGGCAGGGAACATCGAAGGGAGCCTAAACTCCGGCTTGCCCACGCCGCCGTTCTTCTCCTTGAGGTGCTTGTAGATGCGGTCGAGCAGGCGCGCGTTCGCCTGCGAGGCGCCCGTGAGGCCGACGCCGAGCGCGAGGTAGTGCAGCCCGGCGATGCCGACGCGCTCGTGGTACACGCCTTCGAAGATCCCGGGCAGGGTCGTGATGAACACTGGTGTGTGCCGCGTGTGCGGGGGTCAGCGCGTGGAGTGGGACGGGGCGGGGGCGTGATGGTAGGGGGGGAGGGAAGAAGGTTAGCATAGGAAGAGGTAAAGAGAGGGAGGAGATGGGGAACGCACGGTACATGAGCCCGTACACGAACGCCATGTACACGCCGAGCAGCTGCACGATGGGCTCCTGCACCCAGAGGATAAACGGGCGGAACAGCGCCTTGCGCACGATCGCCTGCCACCTGCACACACGCACACCCTTCGTCAGCACCGCTCGTCTTTTTCCTCAAAGCGTGTAGTGGACAGTGGCTATATACGCCGCCAAGAGGGGGGTATACGCGCCGAAAAAAAGGGGTATATGCGCCGAAAAAGACGGTATACGCGCCGAAAAAGAGATGGGGCAGTGATGGACAAAAGAAGACACGCACTCGCGCCCGCTCGAAAACACCGTCTTAATCATCACCCTGCGTCCCTTCTCCGGATCCGCGACCTTCGAGTGGCTGACACCCCGACTGGTGCGGATGTCCGCGTTGAGCCCGAGCTCGGCGCGCATGCGGAATGCCTTGCGCTCGAGCAGGATCGGGGCGTACGCTGGTGGCGGTGCGCGCGTGCGTCAGTAGATTCAGCGAGGAGGGCTGCGGATGTGTGCGCGCACTTTCTTTCAGATAGAACAGCCCGAAGAGCTGGATCGCGCCGTCGACGATCGTCGTGGACCAAAACTGCACGCATATCAGCACGAGGCTCGCGAGCAATGGGGGAAGGAGGGGGGAGGGGTACGCACGACCCAGCGCCACGTCGAGCGCTCCGCAATCCACCCGCCCGCAATCGGGCCAATCACAGGCCCGAGCAGCGGCGCGAGCGAGTAGACCGCGATCGCCTGTCCACGCTGTTCGGCGTGCCACACGTCGCCGAGCACGCCGCCGCCGACCTGCGCGCGCGGACATGAGTGATGAGTGGGGAGGGAGGAAGGAAAGGGAGGGAGAAAGGGCGTACGGAGAGAGGCGCAGAGCCGCCGAGGCCGGCGAGGAAGCGGAAGCCGATGAGCTGGCCTTTGTTCTGCGCGAAGCCGCATCCGAGGTTCCATGCTGCCAGTCCCAAAGCGTCAGCACTAAACGAAGAGAGGCGGGAGAGAGGCTATTTCGGGAAGGGGAAGGCCACTGCGAGCACGTGGATTCCCGATGACGTTCGGGAATGCATGTGATGTGCATTGTGCGTGCGAGGGAGGTGGCTGAGAGGAAACAGGTCCAGGTGCTCACCAAAGTACCACATGTTCGCGAGCTGCAAGACACGCGAGCGGCCGAACAGCTCGCTGAGCGGGCCGAGCACGAGCGGGCCGAACGCTAATATCAATAAAATTCAAATTCAAACAAGCGAATCGTAGCATGCTCGAACAGTGCGCACCGTAGCCGAGCACAAACACAGAGGTCATCATGGCGATCACCACATCGTTCGTGACGCCAAACTCAGCCGCGACCTGCGGCGACGCGGGCGCGACCATGGACGAGGAGACGGGGGAGATGAACGTGAAGCAGGACACGACGGCGGTCGCGATCCACTTTTTGCGGAACGACCAGCTGCGGCGCGTCAGCCCTTCAACAATCTCAACAAATCCACGCGCAATACACGCACTTTTTCGGATTCGCAGGGTCGTGCGGGCCGTCCCAGTCGACGAGGTACACGTCGGGCTCGTCCGCGCTCGCCGTGAACCCCTCGAGCCGATCGAACATATCGCCCTCGCCCTCGCCCCCCGCCTCGCCCTCGCCCTCCGTCGCGCGCGCGCGCTTCTCGTCTGCCGTCGGCTCGTGCGCGTGCTCCGCGATCGTCTCCGCCGAGCCGCGGGGCGAGTCCTTGTCGGCAGGGCGCGCGGCCACATGCACCATCGTGTCCGAGTCGTGCTGCGCGGAGGACATGGCGGCCGCGATGACTAGGTGGTGGTGCTGGTAGTAGTAGTGGAGACGAGGCGAAGAGGGATGTCGGGGAAATCGAGTGCTGGGTGGGAGCCATGGTCTGTCTTAAGGCGTCGCTGACGCACGGCCCATGACAGCATCGTCTGACAGAAAACGTCGTCGGCCCTTGCGCTTTGCTTTGCCAGCCAGCCTCCTCCTGCACCCGCGCCGCCGCCCCGTGCCCCGTCCAGATCTCCCTTCCCTCCCCTCCCACCCCATCCCTCGTCCCTGCATCTCGCACCATTTGAATTTGCGCTCGCCTGCACCGGAGGCCTGAGTCTGCGTGCGCGTTCTCACCGGGCGTGGCGTGCGCGTGCCGGTGTCTCTGTGTCGGGTTTATCGGGAGGACCCACATGCCTCCAGGTTCCAGATAACCTCTCGCGTGCGTGCCGCCGGCCTCGGCGCCCGCCCGCGGCACGTGCCGTCCCACCCACCACACAGAGCTATTTTTATATTAACCTCCGCGTCCGACGCTTCGAGTCCTGCGGCTGCCGGAGCTGTCTGGGCCTCCGTCGGCCCTTCCAGCACTGCTCCCCTCCTCCGTGCCAGTGGCCACCGTCGCGTTCTTCAGCTGGTCTGTTCCGGGGTTTCAGCTTGCATGCGCAGAGTCAGGCTCAGGCGTGAGTAGTAGTATTCTGGCTCGTTGCAGATGACGTGCGTGTGTGCTTGACATCGACATCACACCCCATACTTACAGTACTTACCCCGCGTCTGACCGGACTGTGGACCGCTGAATATCAAGATTCAAGATTCGAGATTCGAGATTCGAGATTCGACGCAGGGTCACCTGAGCCTCAACCCGCTCGTTCTCGTTCTCGGTTACAGCTGCACCGTGCACGATTCAGAGCCTTCCAATTCCAAGCCCGAGATGCCCCATCCGAGTCAGCGCATCTGCGTCCGAGCTCGAGTGTACTGTAAGTGGAAGTGGAAGTGGAAGTGGAAATTGAGGAAGGAAGGCGAGGTGAGGAGATTGCACTTGATCTGTGCGGATGTGATCGTGAATCTCGGGAACCCTTCTTGCAATCGGAGGTGGAGATGCAGATGCAGCTCTCGACTCGATATGAGCGTCTCAGGTGCGTTTTCTCAGCCCCCCCCTCCGTGCTTGATCATCCTCTCGTCCTCCCATCTAGAGACTGGAATGCCATACTCACTCTCAGCCCCAGCTGAGCGCTGACGAGCGACGTTGCTTTATTTCTAGAGTTTCTGAGCGCCGAGGATCGTCTATAGCACGGACGTCGAGGTCGACTTCACTGCACCCACATCGACATCAACATCGCCGTCGAGGATGGCGCCTCAGATCTAGGTCTCATCTGCGCAGCTGCATTGACAGGCCCAGAAAGGCGCAGCCGTGCATCCCAGAAACCCTCTGGGACGCATGTATGCGTACGTACGTATACATAGCTCAGACTCTCGGCTCTCGGCGCGTTCAGCGCGCGTCTCGAGCCTCAGGTGCTTTCTCAGCTGCCGCCCGTTGTTAATCATCGTGTGGATCTGGATGCTGAGATGCCGTGTTCGCTCATTCTCAGTTGCATTGCTGACAGAACACAATGTCACGCCGCTTTATTTCTGGAGTTGTTGAGCTCCAGGGATCGTCGATTCACCGACATCACCCTGCCCCTGCACCCACCCTGCCCATCCACCCTCCACCTACCCTGCGACACACATATTCATAGCACCCGCGCGCATCCGTGACGTCGTTCGCATCGGCCGATGCTCCGTCGCATATCCCACTGGCAAGTTCCGCCCTGCGTCCTGCGTCATTCATTCCTCGAGCTCGCACGCCACAGAGATTTAACTTTATTGATTACCTGTGTAGAGTACTGGTGCCGCCGGTCCGAGATAAACTTTAGGATATGGATACGGATCTGGTACGCTGGGCGCTTAGCCTGGTGGGGTGCGAGATCCGGTTCCGGGATGACTCGGTCAGTAAGTAGGGTTTCTCGAATCTCTCCGTCTTTCGATGATCGCTCTAGGCTGACAGTACTTACTAGCATTTGCGCTTTGCGCTTTACGCTCCCGTCGAACAGCTGAAACAGCCTCGAGCGCAGCACCGAGGAACCTGGGGAACCCACGAATTCTGCCCTGACACTTCCACGTGCCAAACGTTCGAATCACATCTCCCCCGGGCACTGCGCATCCATCGTGCACCCTTGTCCCAACCATCACACCCGGCACTTCCCCGTGCACACAGCGTGGCACCGAGAAAGTGCTCACACCGTCAAATGCTTTTGTTGGCGAGCTCGGACACTGGACGAATATCTGCGATCAGCAAGTCACGCCCCTCTGCGGCACGTGTTACGACGCGTCGCATCCTTCCAGCCGCCCGCACCAGGGTTCGTCGACTGGAGCAATCAGTGTCAGCCAGCCTTCCTGCTTGCTAGCCGGGGGAGGCAGGGTATGCGAAGACGATGATCCGATGTCATACAGTGAACTGCTCCGCCAGAGACCGGACGAATATCTCCTCTGCTCGCCGCTGAGTTATATTCAGCCGCACGCGCCACGCCCAGGGAGACGCCGGCCTCTGGCCTTCATTTACTGGAAAAAATTAGCGTCAGTCAGACAGCCTCGTTTGAGGCCGCCTGCTGTGCCGTTGTTGCTGTATCGTCTCTTGACCTCTTGCCGCTTTCCACCGCCAGTCCCGCCCAACCTGCTTCGGGTTGAAGACGTCCTTCGCCTCTCGCCTCAGCTCAGCTTCTCGTCGCGTTCAGTGCTACTCTGCTCGTCTCTCTTCTCATCTAGCGCTTCTCTGCTTGCCCCTCTTTGAACCGATGCTCAACGCCATCCATAAACGACAAGTCTATGCTGTAACTCCCCAAGGAACCAAAGTCAAGGTTGTCAGCCGCATGTGATGCGGGCATATTCCCCTCTTGTCATCGTTGCTCGCCGGGCTCAGCCACCTTGGTAGAAGCAATCCGATCTCGAGGGCTGAACGTCTACCGGTCGAAGGTCAAGTTCTGGTAACTGGACTGTCTAAATGGATGTCGGTACGCCATGCAGACTTGGGTGCGAGTATTTGACTGCGTATCTTCCCGCCACAAGGAACGCATTGCTTCGTCAGTACTAGTAGTTACCTTACGCGACTGTGAAACCGTAGGCATCTTCGAGTGACTAGCGTGCGGGTGACTACATCGTAATCTCAAGAAAATCTTACCTGGTCCTGCATCCGATGTCACAGCGTGCGAGCTGCTGAAGACTGTGCATGAGTTTGTGGATGAGTGTTCTTCCAAAGGCGAAGTAGAGAGGAGAATGGCTTGAAGTGAGAGCGGTCGAGATGACGGTTGCATGCATCTGATGAGCGTGCGTCCGAAAGCTATATAGTGAGAGTGGCCGTTCGGGTCGGCGCCACCGGTACTTGTGGTGGCGCGTGCAGCGGGCGCTATGGCCGAGTTTTGCGCTCAGGCTGCGCCCCCTCCGACTCGGAAAGATCCCTAGCTTGGCTCGTCTTATTCATCGGTATCTTTGCCAATTGTCTCAGCCATGAGAACCGCATTTCCCCTCAAGAATGTCTTAGCAGCTTCGAAGTTCGCGGACGACACACAGTTGCCTAGCTAGTACGTTCACATCTCCCTGGGCCAATCTTATGCCAGCATTCCTTGGCTTTACATTCCTCGTGGTGGGAAGCTCTTTCCCCCTCATGCCATACTGACGATCCTTGCAGAATTGCAGTTCCGAGTCGGATCGGACTTTACTTACAGATACATGATATCCCTCACACAAGGATGCGCGCCGGGAGCACATCCGAGATCGTTCATGTGAAGCTCTGCGCCACAACAGCTCCTCGACCAGCGAGATAACCGAGCACCAGCAGGCACATATGCGTCGATCTCTGAGAGGATCCCGAGATCCGAGTTTTCACCAACTCCATGTCGACACCATTCGAACGCCCGATTCACGTTCCACTCCATCGGCTTCTCCGATGCACGAAATAGCGGACGATCCCCTGTAGCTACCTTCTCCCCGCCCGCAAACCCGCTCAACGCCGCCGCACTACTTGCGTATCCCGGCGGCAGGGTGGTCTGCTACCCAGCGCCATCCCGTCGGATCCCGAAAAATCCGAAAGGCCTCTTTTCTCGCGTGAGCCCCGCACTCGCCTTTTGTCATCGGATGGGGCATCTGATTGGACCGGTTGCCTTTTCGAGGTGTGAAATGGGTCGGAAATGTGTGAAAGGGGGAGGATGGCCGGATGGAAGCGTCGATGGGTCTCATCGCCGTGTGACACCCCGACGGGGACAGCGCCGTCGGTGGCATTATGGCCTTACGCCTCGATGATGCGCGACGACGACGGTGCGTGGATCGTGTGATCCTGCTGTCCAGGTCGCAGTTCCAGCGCTTGTGACCAGTAGGTGGGTTGCGAAGCGTATATAAGAGGGCCTCCGTCTTATCTGTGGTTCCTTAGTCACTCCTAGCAAAAACCCCGCACATCTCAAACCCAGCCTCCGAATTCGAAATGAGCCTCTGCAAGCATTGCGTCCAGGGTATGTCTTCGTAATCGGCATCCTATTGGGCCAGAGACTCAACTTATACCGGGGGATACACAGGCGTCCGCCACGAAGGAACACCTGAAGGTTCATCTTCGCTATCTGTATACGCACACGTTCCAATATACTTAACTCATACCCCGGCAGGAACCACCGAGAAAGTCGGCGGTGTCGAGACCTACATCGCGACACCTTCGATCGACTACCCCAAAGACAAGGCGATCCTCTTCCTGTCCGATGTTTTCGGCCTGAAGCTGAACAACAACCTCGTGCGTATATTTACCATCTACAGGTGTAAATTGGTCGGGCCGTTCACAGCAGTGATCACTTAGCTCCTCGCCGACGACTTTGCGAAGAACGGCTTCAAGGTGTACATCCCCGACCTCTTCGACGGCGATGCTCTGCCTGCCGACGCTATGGACCCGGGGGTACGTGTCATGAAGCCGTATCTTCTACCGAGAGGGGCTGACAGGCATCATGTTACTCAGAGCAACTACGACGTCATGAAATGGTTCTCAATCCACGGGCCCCCTTCCTCGACGCCCAAGATCCAGGCCGTCATTGACGCACTCAACGCGCAAGGGATCACGAAGATCGGCGCTGTCGGCTTCTGCTATGGCGGTACAAACACTGTTTCATCTGGACTACCAGATCGCATTCTGACCTGACCGCGAATAGCGCGCGGCGTGTTCGACTTCGCATTCCAGCACAAGACCCACGTCTCCGTCGCAACGCACCCTTCGCTCCTGCAGCCGGAGGACCTCGAGGTGCGTTCTCCCTCCTCTCCTCACAGCCCAGCGTGAGATCTAAACCGAATGGCGGTGTCGAAGAAATACGCGAAGGAAGCGACCGCTCCGCTCCTCCTCAACACCTGCGAGGTAGACTCGCAGTTCCCGCCTGAGAAGCAGGCGAAGGCGGACGAGATCTTGGGCAACGGCAAGTTCGCGCCCGGGTACGAGCGCACGTACTGGGCGGGCTGCACCCACGGCTTCGCGGTACGCTCTCCGCTGCTGATCGCTCTATTAACGAATACTGACCAAACCCATGCTTTTGGTGATCCAGGTCCGCGGCGATATCGTAAGTGCCGTATATGGTCCCGAGGCGGAGTGATAGCTGACGGCATTTTGGTAGAACGACCCCAAGACTAAGGAAGGCAAGGAGGGCGCGTTCAAGGCTACCGTCGAGTTCTTCATCAAGCACTTGTAATCTCCACCGTCATTCTAGCTCGATTGAAGACATGTAAAGTGAATACCAAGTTACCCGTTGCCATAGAATGTGCAGTATTTTGTACGTAGACACGATCTATAAACTGACATCTTCGCGTCCGACTCTGGGTGGCTTTTCTCCAACCGTTAGCACGCAAGACCTCGTCGCCTTGTTGACGTGCTTCAAAGTTTCACCGCTAAGGCCACCGTAAACAAGAACAGCTATATTCTGACGATCGAGGAGTAACTTGGAACTGTACTTCTATCTCGCAAACACTCGTAGTCGTACAAGCAATCGACTCCTTCTGATACTCCCTCAAGCCACCGTCTACTCAACCCGGACCAAAGCCTCCGTGATGTTCCTCTCCCTACCACATCAAACGATCGTTAGCACATCAGAACAACCTGGCACTCAAGAAAGCTAGAAACTCACTCCGCTTCCTGGCCAGGACAAGCGACCCAGGCGGACTGGATCCCCGTGGCGCCCTGTACGAAACACACATTCCCATACCCCTGCCCGACCTGCGACTTGCTCGTGCACCCGTTCTGGTTGTGAATCGTGACGCGGTTGTTCCCGCCCAGCTCCGAGAACTGCGTCGCGCCCCACTCTGCCAGCCGCTGTGCGGTAAGTGATGTGTTCCCGGGAAACAAGGTGAAGAAAAGACGAACGGAAGGGCGGGTCGACGCAGGTGTTGCAGTTGAGGTTGCGGTAGTCCTCCGACGAGGCGCCGGCGCAGGAGCGGGAGGTGAAGAATTGGACGCGGATGCCGACGGCTGCGGGGATGAGGGAGACGAGAGGGAGGAGAGCTGCGGAGAGATGCATTGCTGAGAGCGGGGATCTTGTTCAACGGTTAGGGTAAAGACTCAGGCTTGTCTGTCCAGCACTTTATAATCGCGCGACGAGGTTGGGGGTTGTGCTATGGAGGAAACTGAACATTAGATTCCGGAGAGGTTGTTCTCGTGATGTGCGGGACAAAACAACAGAGGCCAATAAAATCGACGACATTCCGAACGTGATCACTCGAGCATGTGCAACAGAAGAGGAGGAAGAAAGGCGTTGATATGAATGAAGAGAATGAAAAGCTTGTATTCTTGGATAGTCGTGAAGATGTCTCGATCAGTCGCAACGGCGCTTCGCTGAGTGAAATACTTGGCGCAAAGTGGCAGCCCGTCGAGTTCTTTTGGAAGAGCGTCCTCGCGGCGGACAAAATGCCGGCATTAGAAGAGACGCGCATATGGATATTAAAACACATGTCCTCGGGGGATGCGAGAGTTCTGAGAATTTGCCGCGCCTCGTTCGTCAGTCAAGAGCTGTTGCACAACAGATTCAAGTAGGCTTCACACCAGAAGAATTGAAGGCCGGGTTTATGCTGCGCAACGACAGCCAATGTGATCCGCCACCTGATGTCCGTTCCAGCGGGTACGAACGGATAGCGGCAAGAAGAAAGACTCAGGAGCGCGCACTCGGAAAGCCGGAGGTCAGAGGGTCGATGGACACCAAGGTTGATTTAGACATGCCTCGCAACACACTGGCAGCGGACCACCTTGAACACATTCGCCATGCGTGCACGCCAACTCCGATTCGCAAGCGATCCTCGCCACTAAACTCACAAGCCTAGCACAAACTGCCGACTCACATCAGTACTTCGGGAGTCACCCTGAACGCCCTGAACGGTTTCCATATTTGGGAATTTCAGGGTGTTCAGGACGTTCAGGTCTTCAGGCTTCAGGGTATGTCAAAACCCGTTCAGGACGAGGCATTTCAGGGTGCTCAGGGTGTTCAGGATGCTCAGGGTGCTCAGGATGTTCATGGTGCTGAGGCATCAGGCTCTCGCGTGGCTGCAGGAATGCATTATACGAATCATACACTACGGAATTGTGCTAGTAGCTATCACTGTATTATATACCACCGTCATGTAAGTCAATACAACACGCCTGCGCGGCTCTGTGCACGCAGATGCATACTCGACAGCAGGATGCTCAACGTACTTATTCATGATTATGATGATGCCGTGTCCCGTGCCCGATGTGCGGTCTCATCATTCCTCCCTAATGCTTAGCGGGATGGTGACAACGAGCAGCGCCTGCGAGCGCCCATGGAGCACAGCAGCGGAAGAGGGAGACATGATGGCGGCGAGAGCAGGGGCACCCGAAAATAGAACAGATGTACGTACCTGTCAATGAAAGATATAGGTACCAGCATTGAGGATTTCAGTTTTGTAACTCACCTGTGTCGAATACTCCCCCCAGCGGTGCGAGATAAGCGGGCGCGAGTTGGTTCGGACGTGAACAAGGTTGCAAAAAATCTCGATAAAACAGCTGTAAGGCACTCTGAATGAGTGAAAAGGGCCAGAAAAGCATATTTACTCACCGAATGGGAGACTCTTGTCGTGTTTCTTGCATGGTGGAGGGACGGGTCTGTATGGACGATGATGAGAGTTGCGACGTGGCAGGACTCGGGAGCCAAACGCGGCGCAAGCGCCGGAATTCCTTCGGAGTTTGAAACGCCTTCAACACGGACGACACTTACGATCTCGCGTGCTTTTACTCCCTTCACGACTTTGAGAGTCTTCTACAATCGACGACGGGTCCAGAGTGTTAGGAGGTGTTTCAAGGTGCGTCTCCGCTATGCATACAGCAAGTGTTAGCGAATTTCTAATTCCGCCGTATGCAGTTGTCCCTACGGGTGTCTCGATGTCGGCAGCCCGCTTCACGCTCTCCAACCTCCCTAGCCTCCAACCTCAGCCTTCCCTCATATCCACTGCCTTTTCTCTACATCATACATGTGTCTCTTGCCAGTCAGCTTCCCCGACTGCATAGGATTGACTAACCCTTCAGGCTCAGTCTCAGTGACAAGAGCGAGCCTTCGGGCTCGAAGCCGGTACTGGTTGTGCATGGCTACGGTGCCCTGCAAGATGAGCGTGCCGTGCTGGTGCCGCGTGCTCTTGTCGAAGAGCTTCTGCACTGCTCGTTATGATTTGTCGAAGGCGAAGATGTCGGGCACAGTGTGCGGACCAACTCTCATACATATGATCCAATAGTAATTGTTCACTCCCTTCCTTCCGCACAGTGCCTGTAAACTACAATGTACATAATTTGGCCGTACTACTTTGTACATATAGTTATAATTAGTGGCTTGCCTGAGCATTCACGAAGAAGTAAATAAGCGCCCCTGAAACCTGAACATCCTGAACGCCCTGAACGCCCTGAAGCGCCACCGTTCAGGGCGTTCAGGGCTTCAGGACGCGACCAAAGTACTGATGCACTAGCCTCCATTTCTCCATCCCTTAGATTCTCACTCGACCTCGGTCGTATCCTCGCCACTACAAGCATGATCAGAACAGCTCGAACCAAACCAACCAACGAACTCACTCCTCCCTCGGCCCCGGACAAGCAACAAATGCAGACCGGAACGGGATCGCGCCCTGCGGCTGTATAAAGCACGTATTCCCGAACGCGCTCGCCGCTTCCGTCGACGGCGAGCACCCCGCCTGGTGGTACGCCACGACGCGGCTGCTGCTCGTCAGCCCGGAGTACTGCACCGCGCCCCAGTCTGCGACACGCAATCCAAACCCAAGTTGCGGCAGTGAGAAATCCGGATGGTCAATAGAGACGAAGGCGACGATTGCTTACCGCCAGCAGGGCTGAAGCAGCGGCCGCACGCCACATCGTTGAAGCTGTGCGACTCGCCGCCGACGCAGGAGCGGCGCGTGAAGAAGTCGACCCGGATCCCGTTGGCGGCGGAGACGAGGAGGGCGAGGGGCAGGAGAATGACGGTAGCTTTCATTGTGGAGGACGTTGTTGATACAGAGCTTGCGGGGAGAGCTGGAGAAAGGGGGGCCTCGTCGTGAACGATTTTATACCCGCGGTGCGGGACGGTATTGTCATCCCGAGAGGCGAGAACAGGGAGGCATTTTTCCAGCCGTAAATGCATACATGTCTGTGAAGTACGGGAAAGATCATACCCGGTGACATTTGGATTCGTCGACCAATGCCAATAACGCTGTGGAAATCCTGAACGTGTCCCATCGAGCATGTGCTCTGGGGTGATAGGACGGAGCGGCGTGTTGACGGTGGAGGGTACGGCGCCGTTGAGTCCTTGTACAGTTGCAGGCTCGCCGTAAAGAGTTCTTTTTTCAGTAACGAAAGGACAGATGATGTGAGCGAATGATATTCTGGAAGCATGTCACGGTGCTGCGGAAGTGGGAAGCTTAGAATAGGAAGAGAACTTGTCCAAAGAGGGATCTAGAAGGATGGATGAAGTCCGCGGTTTGCTAGGTCCGTCGCCTCAAAGCCGATCCAGAATGCGCATCGAGGAACATACCCGTAAAATAAGGAATAGAAGTATCTCCATGGTGCAAGGAGCAGCGCCAGTCTCATTGGAAAAGGAGCAGTGGGCGCCGTCGCTGGCGCCAAAAGTAATGTCCTTGACAGCCTGTCGGTACGAGCGCATCTGCCAACCGATATCGCAGTCCTATATCCAACAACACGATCGAGAAAAAATCAAAAAAGTCACGCACAGAGCGGCTCGGGGACGCACCGACAAGCCTCATGGATGGAAAATGACGACAAAAAGAGATCCTCTCCCTGGCGGAGAGTCGAACTCCGCTCTTCCGCGCACCAGTGCCCGAATTCCGGATCGATGACAGGCGGATGTACTCACCGATATACTACCAGGGATTGAGAGCTACATCCTCTCGGTGTAGCTCGATGTTGGGCATAGAGCGTCGAGTGTCGGGGTCGATGCTGGTCTATGGGGGTTGCAGCCTGTGAGTGATTTGAAGCAAGAGCTTGCGCATACGGTATACGATGACTGCTGGCATCGGGGCCTACGTAAACGAAATAACATAAAAAAACTTCGTCCGCGGCGAATGACGAAAAAAATACGAACGAGTCCACAAACGGGCCACTCCCTGGCGGAGAGTCGAACTCCGCTCTTCCGCGCACCAGAACCATGACAGGCGGATGTACTCACCGATATACTACCAGGGATGATGGTCCTGCACAATGGTACGCTCGAATATGTATGAGGCTGGATGAATGAAGGCCTGCGGTAGCGGCAGCAGTAACGGCGTTCTGGTTGATTCAGTGTATCAAGGGTGCTGGGGTCGCATATCGCTAGGGGGAGAGCGAGAATGATGATGAGAAGAGCGATCCGAGGTCGGGTAGACCTTTCTAGATGGACTAGAAGCGATATATTGGATGGTTGGCACCACACTGTAATTGTCTAGAGGAGCTGAAGCCTTCAAATTCGGAAGATGTAGAAAAGGCAGGCGAACCTAGCGCATACACGTCGCTCCTTCCAATGACAAAAAGCATAGGAGTTCCTATCGATACACAGATATGCGGTCACGATTCAAAATTGAAGCCCTATCGGATGGTCTTATTGTAGGAGATGAAGAGCTTAAGAGTTAGTGAGGATGAGTACACGCAGAATCGTACACGGGGTCCGGTCGATTATTGAAAACGAGGGGTTGAGAGCTACAGCTACAGCGATAGCACCCAACAGTTTTCAGCCAGAAAAAGACTCAGTAGAAAAGCTGTCGAGTGGTGGTCTGGACGGGTATTACTCAAAGGTAGGATTTGAAGGTGTTATGAAGCTAGTGTAGCATGTATGCGCAAGTACTAGTCATGACAGCCGTTTACTAATCGATAGGCCTTTCGTGGCAGAATCTGGTACATTAGAGCGGACTTTCAAGAGATGTTCTGAGTTGCAATCTCGCAGCATGCAGCCACAGCCAGCCACATGCGAAGGGGAAAGCAGTGCTCTGGCATGTCGGCAACCGTGATCTCCGACATTCTCCGCCTCCAGAACGCTCTTCACCATCTGTATGGAATTATTTTTGGAAACGGCCTATCGATTAGTAAACAGCTG
>NSJX01000087.1:3648-61174 GCA_002286715.1 Dentipellis sp. KUC8613 | reverse complement strand
TTTCGGGGCATCGCTGGCATCGCAACCGGTGTGTGCGCTGTGGCCTGGATCTCCGCAGCGCACGGCCGCACAATCCGCTCTAGGCGCGCACCCGTGTGCATGCCCCCGCCCGCGACGTCCCCACCCTCCTATGTTCGCGCCCCATTTCAAATAGCTGCCGTTCGCGGCGATGAGTGCATTCATTCCTGCTTCGCGTGCCTGCAGCGCGGCCAGGCCTAGACCCACGCTCGGGCGCGCTGTAAGCCTGCAATGCTTCTCTCCTATCGGCCAACGCACACGCACGCCCATCTTCGTCCTCACCCCTACCCTCCACACCCCCATCGCCTCGCAGCACACTCTACTCCCAGCAGCACCCCGCACAGCGATCGCGCGCCGCCTCATCTTCCATTTCCATGGTTGCAGACCGCCCGCCGCTGTGCCGCCCGCCGGGCGCGATCCGAATGCTGACGGGGCCAGCCGCGCGCAGCCCGCCGTGGCCGCTCCCCACCTCTGATTCTGCCCTCATGAGCACCGGCACGATGCACAGTATCTCGAGCTCCGACCTCCTCTTCGACCCGCCCGCGTTCGACACGAGCATCGAGCAGTGGGAAGGCCAGCTGGACTACGTCAACGAGAAGGTCGAGCAGTGGAAGGTCTACGGCGACCCCAAGGATGGACTCTACCCCGACCTGCGCGCGTTCTTGATGAAGGCGATCAGGGAGCATATGGTCCTGGAGAAGCAGGTGCGTGCGGGGCTCGCCGTCCCCTATCCACCCCCTGCTCCCGGGTAGCGCCGATGCTAACGCCGCGCGCCGTACACAGGTGTTTTCGTCCGTCGAGGACGCATATCGCTATATTCGACACAAGGTGCCCGAGGAGCGGCGGCAGAAGATCAACGTGCTCCTGGACAGCATGAACTCGGGGCACACGGTGCGGCAGCGGCACCTGGACGACTGGGAGCGGTACGCGCAGGAGAAGAGCGCGGCGGGGCCGGGGCAGCCCGGCGAGCGCGACGACCTCGGCGCGATGTACGGCGTCGTCGAGCGCATGGCGAGCGAGATCACGCGCCTGAAGGTCATGGAGAAGAACCTGCGCCGGATGAAGGACGAGCTGCAGGTGTATGTCCAGGATGCGAAGGCACGCGGTGTGTTGCACGAGCGTGCGGACGTCGAGGACAAGGGCGACTAGGCGGCGAACAAGGATGCGAGCTGTGGTCTGTTTTCAGGGGGTTTCTTTCCTTACTCTCGTGTATCGTTGTAGGTTGGTTGTATTGTGGACTCGTGCCTTTTGCTTTGTTGTATCATTGTTGACATGAATCGTTATTCCGTTATCGCGTCACAGCCCTATTGTCCAGTTCCGATCTTCTTCCAAGGCCACAACACTCCCGGGGCCACAACTGCTGAGTGCCGCGTGGCATCCGTTGTGGATCAGACTGTAGTCCGATATAAAATGCCTCTAGGCATCTCTACTCTCTACCCACGGACAATCGTCCATTAACCCGCCCTTTGACACAGGCACCAATGTCCGCCGTCCGCTCTATCTCCCATCCCAGGCTGGACTCAATCATCGCAAGCGTACTCGCCAAGGACGACAAACATGCACGCTCGAAGGAAGAGCTGCATCAGAACGGCGCTGCTCTCGACATCCGCCTGCACCAGTGGGACTGGGAGTTGGCTTACCTGCATGGCAGGGTCTTCGAGTGGAGGAGAAACGGCTCGCCGGAAGAAGATACATACACGTCTTTCCGCGCGTACCTCCTCACCAAAATCTCGGAGCACATCATGTACGAGCTGCAGGTAAGCATGTTGCACCTGCCTGCCCTCCGAGCGGCCGATCATGCTCACTGACCGGCACCTTTGCGTCTCCCATTCTTGCGTAGACATTGAACGTGATCATCGCCGCAAGCCAGCGCGCAATGAGCAGCGCAGACGTCCCGCGGCAATACGCAGGCCACGTCCGCCTCTTCATCGAGCGCATCGCGCCGGGCGAGATCACGCGGCGGATGTACCTTGAGGAATGGCGGGACTACACGGCGGCGCAGACGCGCGGCACGCACAGCGTGGCGCAGATGCACGCGATGCTCGAGGATGCGCGCAAAGAGCTGCTGCATCTGCGCGCGCGGAGCCAGGAGTTCCGCCGCATCGGCAGGGACCTCGAACAGCTCGTCAAGGGCCTGCAGCAGATGGCGAAGGACGGCGTCGCGGTGGAGCTGGCGAGTGCTGCGACGCCTGCGGAGAGGACGTATAGGTTTGGAGGGTCGGGGCTGAGGGCGCCGATGAAGAGGCTTGTGTTGAAGAAGCCAGCAGTGCCGTTGATTTCGCAGAGTCGGACGCGGCTTCCTCCGTTGCCTCAGCACTAGATGTTGTGCGACTTGTGCTGTATCGTCTTTCAGATGTCGGTCAGTGTCGCATGCAGGTTTGTATACCAGTCTCCTAATAATTTGTTTGCGTTTCCTCCTTGCCATTCTCGCGATTATCCTTGAACACGATATCTGTATTGCTGCTGATGATGAATTAGGCGGCAGCATATGCTTGAGAGTCTGAGACTTGAGGAGAGGTGTATGAAGTTGTCATCTGGAGAACATACTTGGCACGGGCCATGCCGGACCGCTACGCTCGGCCTTTTCCGGCCAGTCTACCTGCCGCAGCGACGCATTCGAACAGGTTCCGGTCATTCCGCACGGTGTACTGGTCAATAAATTGTGAAGGCGTTCGGCACTACTCGCAGTTGCATTTCACCTCAACTCGTCTGATCTCAAGCTTCCTATACTGGTCTAACTGACACAGCTCCAAACTGTATTTGAGTATGCGTATTTGACGAGGACCGACAACGCTACGTTTACATTGAAAGTATATGAGTAGTAGCCGTCTTGTAAGCATTCTATCTTCGTCTCGAATACTTCATACTAATGTTGACTCAATTCGCCTTCGCTTCAAATGACCATCAATCAGCCGAAGACAGCAGAGACTTTCGGTGGGCTTCTTTCTCTCTGGTCGGCGCTGCTTCCCGTCGCTTCACCCTGCAACAGTTCGTGACTATAGCAACTCATTTTCTCGCTTAGGGTCCGTTCGGTAACCGCACCGAAATATAATGTAGCGGTACATATCGTACATAATCACATGACTTTAGTTTGGCATCCAGATAATGTTGTCGTCCGTCGCGGGATCGCACAGCCACCACATAATCCTGCTTTCACGGGAAATGCAGAATTGAAGCAGCACAAAAGGAGCTGGTGCGCCAAAATTTATGGCCGTCATATACTGCTATTTTTTCACTTTGCTCGACCTTGTCTTGTGGTGATACATGCGGTATGTGAAGCAGAATCATGAGATTATTGAAAGTGCCACAATTTGGCACCTCGCCGAAAGCTGCCGAAGCGATCTCCGCAGAAAAGCCCGCAACGGCAGGCATGTGCCGTCGGTAAGGACAGGTCCAATGCCGGCGTGCCGGGAGCGCATGCAAAACTCCGCTGTGGCGCAGAACTTCTCAATGTTATGCCTACACCGAAGACAATATTCTGAGCTTTGGGCACTTTTATTCAACTCCCTCTTGATCCCTTCGATGGATCTCACGAAAAATGGAAGGGTAGAAAGATTCATATTTAACATGATTTTAGATGTAGCCAACAAGGCATTGGGATGAGGAATAAATGTGTTATAGGCTGTTCTTGAAGGAAGAGGAGCTCAGTGCCGAGGCTACACATTTTGGAGGCACTGGTGCTTCCGAACACTGCACATACGGAAATTTCTGTCGGAAAATTCCCACACATAATCTTTCGGTAGAGTTGCCATATATGGGAATATGTACCGCTACATTATATTTCGGTGCGGTTACCGAACGGACCCTTAGGTTACGGTGTCGCTGTAAGTTCTTCGGTTCTTCTTTGAGAAGAAAAATCTTTCAGCCAGGAGGATACGCCAGAAGGGAGTCGAACCCCTGCCGCTTGCTGCCTCGGGCATTCCGTGGAAGGCAAGCATGATAACCGTTTCACCACTGGCGTATATTCCCTACGAAGGCTGTAATTCCAGAAGTCAATTATTTCGATCCCGAACTAGGCTTCTGGCAGTCTGTTCGATATCTTTTATAACAGTCCGTTTGGTATGTAGCTTTCAGGCTCTCCTCATCTAGATGGCCATGCATATCCTTTTTTCCGGTAAGAGCCTCTTCAGCTTTCTGCTCTCTTGTCAGCTGTCTCAGTCTTTGATCCACTGGATTCTTCAGCAAGAAGGAATTCCACACGGATGCCGTCCTGAGACATTTTTGCTCTCATATCGCAGGATCTCACGCATGGATAGAACAGACCGACGCGAACCTGCCATCAGACACTGGTTTGTTCTCGTCCCTGGCTGATACTGATTCACGATTGGCCTCTAGACAGATCATCGTTCATGCGGAACCATGGTCTTACCATTCGTTGCATGCCTCGCAAAGTCCATGGATGCATAATATCTGCTCTAATCTTTCCGCTCGAAGAGTCGTGATATACCAAATAATCATTCCATAGGTTCGTTCCTTCAAGTAGTCTGTTCTGCACACCAACATTCTCAGAGATGTTGATCCGGGCGTACACGGGGATAGACACTCAGCGTGCACACTTACACTAGGTCCACCTATGCAATAGGCACCTATGATATACGCACATCCTGACACGTATATCGTCAGCAGTGGGCCCTTACCATGCGGAAAGTGACGGCAGATGATCCGTTGGTCGTTGATCAGCGGTGGTCCGCGTTGACTTTCCAGCTCACGCTGCACGATTCCGTGGGACGTCGGCTTTCACATACTTATCACTATCATCACAGGGCTCAGACTGACCATTGTTGTGTAAACACTATCAAAGGAGGGTCTCGACAACGCGTCTGCTTTAAAAGAGGCCGAACTTTGCCGGGTGCTCCCAGCCCCCCAGACCCGTTATTCTGAGCTCTTCCCGTCACAATCATGAAGTTCTTCGCTGCTCTCATCGCTCTCGCCTCCGCCACTCTAGTGCTTGCTGCTCCCGAGCCTATCCAGTGCCGCGGTGAGGAGGTTCAGACATGTACGTACAACCCTGAGTTTCTAGCTCTACCTGCTTATCGTGTATTGCTTGTCTCTTCTAGGGGGTGGATGCAGGCGCGCTGAGCCTACGCCGGCACTCTAGGACTTCGGATTCCTCTCAATCCTTCTGGTATGTGTATCTGAGGCTTGTCTGGACGGCACATAGCTAACTTCGCACAACAGTCTGGGTGAAGATGGCGACTGTCGTTGAGCATTACTGATCGTCGCATATACGATTGCATGACGAGGAAATGTCTTATGAGGATACTGAAGAGGGACGAGTGCAGAGCCTCATCAATAAGATCGACGGAGTGTCATCACTGTATCGGAAATCGCGTAGGTGCATCATCCTGAACAAGTCGTCGCGGTCATGAGGCGCCTTGGATGCTGCCAGCATACTACCCGCTCGACTTACAGATACGCTAATACCTACTGAGGCCGCGCCGATTCCACAGCGCCCCACCACCGATCTTGGTCGAAATCCTCACCTATGAAGACCATCCTGGACCGACCAGATGAATCCATAACCTGTTTCTGACCCTGCGCCTCAGCCACCTGCGCATACCCTTCCGTCCTTCTCATCTTGCGCTCGAACACCACCTGTGGATCCTCCCGGCCAATAGACTGGCGCTGCAGCTGGTGATGCGCCGATTGCTGCACGTCGACGAGATGCACGAGCTCACGCGATCCTGTCCTCGTGGATAGGGCTCGAGTGAGAACATCCGCAACGGCAGTGAAATTCTCGCCGTGCTCATCCGAGTCCTCAGGAGTGGCCTTGGTATCTGACTCCTTAGTTTTCATTTTCGTAGAGGAAGCAGACTCGGCAAGCTTGAGCATCTCCTCCATTTTCTCTGCAAAGGAGAGCAGTTCCTTCGCAACCTTGGTACCCCGCTTCAGCTGCCCGGTCTCTAGCAGCATCTGCAGCGCCGCACGAAGCTTCGGAACGCGCGTCTTCTGTTTTTCCAGCTCGAAAGGAACTTGGCCAAGTTCAGTAGAACTGAAAACGGAGTCGTTGATATAATCCATCTCCTCGAATGACCGCGCACAGTGGTCCGGGATACTCCCCAGCATTTTCTCGAAGACGATCTCCATGGGCGTCAAGCCGACGCTGTTCTCGACGAAGAGCGACTCCGCGGGCCCGTATTCGATGAGCAGGCGCGTGATGGTCTCGTTCCCGCTCTGGACGGCGAAATGGAGAGGGATAGACCCTTGTGCGTCGCGGACCAGGAACACGGACGGATCGAGATGGGACTCAAGCATGGTTTTGATCGTCACATTGCGCGCCCGTTTCGTCGCGAGCATGAGGGGCTAGCAAGCAAGGAATCATCGGTGAAAATCAGACGGTGGATATATATAAGAGGACATACTGTGTTGAGAGCTCCGTAGGATTGCTGCAGCATCAGCGCAGCGGTCAATTCCGAAGGCAGGACCTTGAGCAAATGGGAAATAAGCGAGGCGCGACGCTTGTCGTTTGATTGGATAGCCAGATGATAGATATTCCACCTGGAGCCGGACGATCTCAGTCCCTACTACGGATTGCGTGCAAAACACCGCGTACCCTCGAATGTCACGCAGCGTGGGATCACAGCCCTTCTCTAAGAAGAAATCGATTATGTCGGTACTGCAGTTGCAGTATGCTGCGAGGGTGAGCCCACTGACAGAGACAAATTTGAGTCTGCACACCATCGGTCAGAAAATCAATGTTTTCGAGAAGATCTCTTGGACTCACCGCGCATTCATGGCATCGAGAATCAGCTGCGGGTGGTGCTTGAAAAGCTCCTTGATCGCGTCAAACCTGGCACTGGGGGCTTTCGAGCTAATGACCGCAGCAGTAAGACTCGATTCGTTCAATGAGTTGATCTCCCAACCGAGCAGCTTCGGGAGGGCCTTATCCAAGCCTGCCATGCTTCGCAGGTAATTCGCACGCGCGTCGGTGTTGGCAGACATGTAGTAGCGGAACGCTGCCAATGGCCGTGCAGAAGCCAAATAGTCGATTGTCTTGGTGGCGCCAAAATTTGCAGCGATAAATAACAATGGAAGCTCTTGGACTTCCTCAGGGGATCCTTTGGTAGCTAAGTCCTTCCTCTTCTTGCCAAGGATGTTGAGACCAAAGTATTCCCGACGTGTCGGCTTCGAGTCCTTTTCACCATCTCCGTCATGCTGCGGCTCGGCGGGGGCATAAATACCGCATCCGGCTCGCCGTATAAGCTCATCCAGCATCTCCGGGCGGTCGAGTTCCATAATCACGGCAAGGGTGGGATTGGAAGGCCATAGAGGCACATTGAGGAACTGGTATAAATCGCAGAGCTTGACGAAGCCCTCGAAGTCGTTCTGAGTAATAGCCCTTCGCATCAAGGCTCCGTGCTGAGGCTTTCCTGCGGCAGAGACCCACATCCCTCCCGCACCTGCGAGCAGTCGCAATGGGGACCCGTCGCAACGGACGGCGGAGGGCCGCGCTGCGATGTCGACTAGATCTGGATATTGAACGGTGTCCTCGGATGTCTCGGAGCCTCCGTCGGTGTCGCCGTCTGCACTGTCGATAAGAACATGAAAGGAACCACTGAGAATCACACTGCACTCACCTCCGACGAGCTCGTTGACCGTAAAGCATTCGTTCTCTTTATTGGGACAATACTGCGCTGCGGAAATTCTTAGAATAAGCGGCATGGTACTCCAATGCCGGCGGTGAAAAGCTATGGAAAGCGGCGTTTCACCTGGAATATTTAGTGAGACTGGTGTCAACTGCACGAGAGGTTTTGATGGGACTGACCGACCCGATTGTATCCTGCATTACTCCTGCAATAGTGGCTGTATCGCACTGTAACCTGTATAGGCTGCTGTGATTCCGAAAGTTGCTTGGGGATGCATAGCTGCTCGATGCGTGCGTTGTCTCCTGTCCAACAGGCGTTGTACAGATCGTCGTAAAGATCCTTGAGATGCATCGGAATGTCTTCGGTCCAGCCTGAGGAATAGATATATTGATAGTTGGGGTTCGGAAGACCTCGATTGGGTGGGAAAGGCGTGAGCGATTGTTGATCAGGACTCGCTTCCGCTCCATGGGTATGAAGAAGAGTTTCGGCTTCGAGGAAGTATGCATGGACGCGAGCAATATCCGCTGGGTCCGCTGGTTCCGCTGGAGGCGGGTTGTCAAAATGATGAACCAGAGAACCCAGATAGGTGTTGTAATCCGACCAGCTATCTTCTGTGGCCTCTGGAACGGGCTTCTTCTCGATCACATCATGGATGAACTTTGAAGGGTTGTAGTATTCCACCGCCTGGCGCACGTAGTCGAGAATGGGATGCTCAGTTCGATTACCCTTGAGTTGGATATCTGCCTCTAGGTTTATCAGTACTTGAACAATATAGTCGCGGTGTGCAAGGGCGATCTCCACCGGCGTCGTTATCTTCTCATCCAGAGACCGCTCACGCTGCCACGGCTGCCTACAAATCATAACCAACAAATGAGAAATGAATGTGAGTTGGGTATAGTCTCTGGGGTACCTGTTGGTTGCTTCCTCCACCCTTGAGACATTCACTTCTGCGATAGTCAATTTGGCACCATAGGCGATCAGGATTGCCAGCATAGCGTGATTGCCATCCATGACTGAATATATAAGTGGATTTGCAAGCGGCTCCATCCATCTATCAGACTGTGTCAATTGATCTACAATAAGTTTCGCCTTCGGGTCGTAGCGGAGACAAGTCGAGACCAATTTCGTCTTGCCGTCCATGACAAACCGGAGGAGTATTGTCATCAAGTTCTTGTCGCCCAGGGAACAAGAGGCCCCGGCTGCAATGAGTCGAGCAGCGATCTCCGCTGCGCGATCCTCGTCGGGCAAGAATGTAGTCAGATACAGGGGATGAGTGATGGTGCCGTATTTCATCTTGATACGAAGTTTCGGATTTGCACCGGCGGCCAGTAAGGTGTCTACCGTTTCCAAAGAGCCAGACAGGATCGCATAGGCGAGAGGTGTGAATGCGTTATCCCAGTCGGGGAGTGAGACGTCGAGGATGTCAGGGCTATCATCGTCGTCGATCGGTGAGGAATTGGGATCATCGTCTGGATCAGTGACAGCTTCCGCGTCGTCGTCTTCCTGCTTTCGATCCTTCTTTGCCTGCTCCCCCGAAGGTGTACTTCCATCGACCGCTTTATTCTCCTTTCTTTTCTCCACGCCCGCCACAATTTCCTGATTGACCGCGCTGCGCGCCAGCAGCTTCCGCACGACCTCCTGCATACCCATCTGAGCAGCCAGGTGCAGGCATGTTCTCCCGCCGACCAGACGGGCAGTCATACGCACCCCAGCATCGATAAGATCGCACGCTATGTCGGCCTTGCTGGCCAGTATAGCATAGTGCAAGGCTGTCCGGCCAACGTAGTCCCTGCGATGTATGTCTTCACCGTCTTTAATCATCTGCTTGACTGCGTCTCGGTCGCCCCTACTGATAGCATTGAAGAGCTTGGCTACGGACTGGACGTATGCCTGCTCGCTCCAGTCGCCGTCGTCTATAGGATTGAAGCTCCCCGACAAGGTCTGCCGTCCAGGATCTTGCTCGACGAATCTAGCATCAAGTTGAAGAAATTTGTCTTTGGGCGATGCGAGGGGAACGTACGATATACGGCCACGGATGTATACCTTATCTTCTTCGGCTTGCAGTTTCCGCTCTTCCTCAGTGCGCGGCTCGGGACATTGCTTCAGACGGTGTAACAGTCAGAGAAGTCCTTTTCGATCGTGGAGTGGAATCACCTCGCAGCAATCTTCTACACAGTATTCCAAAGCACCAAAATACGCAGGATGCCGATGCAGAGTGCGATGTTTGTTCCTCGGGTTGTAAGACGCTATGTCGTGATAGTCAGCTCGATCCCCTTGGGATGTAGCACTTGGCATTCTTACTATTCATTCCAAGGTCCTATTATACAGTTGAGTGAGCTGTGTCTTTGGACTCTACGCTTTATGCGAACGTACCGTTTTGTAGATCAGCTTTTCGATCCGTGCCGCAGTCCACCCCGGGCCGTACGGGATATGAAGCGAGACTACATCGTAGTCGTTCATCTCCAGAGCCTGTACGCCAGACGTATCCGCAGCTTTCAGGTCGCCGGTACGCTTTTTCGGGATCCCGCGACTCATTTTTTCGCGGTCGGGCCAGGATAAGGCCTTGCCGCGCAGAGTACCACGCGCGCTGAGGTACTCAAAGCGTGAATCGACGTCGGCCAGTTTCTCCAGGACAAGAAGTCGTGCCAGGCCTCGCACCCGAGAGATCGAGCGCTCGTAGATCTGTTCCCAAGGGTTAGCATAAGAAGACATCCCCTTAAGAGCCTGTGCCATAGGACGAACCGAAGGGTCTATATCAGCCCGCCTCAGCGTCGGCACATACACCTCGAAGCCTCGAGCGGCGTACTTGGCCAGCCGGACCTCGTATGAAGGCGAACGTCGCATGACGTCTACAGTGTTGCACTGGCGCATCATAGCGACGATGCATCGTGGATTGGCCCACACACGGGTGCCGTCGTAAAGGCAGCACGGCGCATCAACGTCGAATCCTGCCAATATCTCTGTGGGAGACTTGTACAGCCTCAGAACTATCTGAATGGAGCGATACGGGTACTGGGCTGAACCGTCGCTGTGAATCTCGGCGCAGAATAGGAAGGGTGAAGGCTTACAATGTATAGAGATAGTGTGTTTTGTCCGCACGCAGGTCACGTCCCAAGGGACAGAGTTGCGGACTGAATCATAGATGACCTTGATCTTCTCCTCTGCCTAGCCACTTCTAATCAGCTGCAGGCCACGATTTCAGAGTAAACAATTGCAAGCAAGACCTACCTGCTGAGGCGAAAGGCCCCATAGGAACAAATCGACGTCCGACGCCGGAAACGCGACCTCATGAAAATACTTGCGCATCGACCTACGGGAGACCTTGGCGACGTCAGGAAGAGGCAGCAAACACGCCAGGACCGAGCCTCCCGCAGCGACCACATTGTTCCAATCGAAGGGCTGCGCGAGAGACTCTTCCGTGAAGATCGACCAATTCTTCAGAAATTCGTCCAACGTGTCGACCGTGGCGGGAGCGCCCTCCGCGCGCCTGCGTGACTTCGGCAGCGGTATCACGTATTTAGCCGACAGGTCCTCTTCGCTGTCCGCGACAGCACGCGCACGGGTGATGCGCACGTCGCTGGGCGCTGCGAATAGGTCGACCAGGCCGACGTGGATGTCGTTTAGGCGCGGGTTGGTCTTGTCCTGGGCGAAGAGCTTCCGCAGCGCACTTTCGTCCTCCAACGATGGCTTCAGTGCGTCATCAAGAGATACAGGTCCCGGAGGCAGTTCGATGATACGAGCTAGAAAAGAGGACGCCTCCTTGTTCTGAAGTATGCTCGCCATAGCTGAGGGCGTGAGTTACTCGACAACCTCATCAGCATGAGTGGCAATGAGTGCCGGTTATATGTAAAGTAGCAGGCAACTAGGCGCCCATCGCCAACAACGTGTATGAGGCGCGTACCGCTTTCCTAGAGCAAGTCAGTCATGCTACAAGAGAAGAGTGAGTGACCCTGAGGTATTTGATGTTGTTCGACGCCATGGATGCGATGTATATGTAGCGGACAAGAAGGGATCTGTGAGTGTCGCGTCGGGACGATTGGCGCGCTCCCGACGCGGCTCTCTCCTTTTTGGGACGGCGGGCGCGCGGCGACTGGTGACGTCTGAGCATGACTCTCATGCGACGACACGATACCAACGCTAGCATCGCCAGGTGTGAAGCGCTAGCAGTGGAGTAAGTAGAGGACACCTGACCCCATGTTACAATTGTTTCCGCTGCGCATAATAGCAATTTAGGATCATTTAGCTGGCGGGCCTCGAAACAAGCTCTTACTTGTAAAGAATATGATGTTGGGGTCTATGGTACGTACATGAAGGATTGCGTTCTATAATATACAGTTTACAACGTAGATTAGACACATGTCCGTGTTGTACAGAAGTCACTTTGACACGACGGCCCCAAGCCGTAGTCATACAACTCTGAGTGCCTTGGCAAACGGTACAAGCGTTCGGTGCTCGCGTATCCAATCCGTCCGACACAAGATGTCTGCAGCACACGAACGGTCATATGGATGAGAGCCTGCAGAAACCATGAGCAAGACGGCAAAAAGCGTCCTGAGATATATATGTTGCAAACCTTCAAGTGAAACCCTCATGATCAAGCACCGTCGCTACCCGAATCTTCTCCATAGTCCCCCACCAACGCTCTTGCAAATCCGTCTCCGCCTTTACGTCCGAAAGAGCAATCGCTATGCTAGACGCAGCAGTATCAGACGTGCACTGGTCGACTAAATGCCGAAAACCACAACACCTTACGAATAGATCATACAAGTCGACAACCGTGAGCACTGTGCCCGTAGTCACAGGCTTGCCAACAGTCTTCGAAAGATCACTCGCCATCTCGGTGACAGCGTCCTGCGATATCCGCGCGAGGTACGCTGCAAGATGACCAGCAGTGCCAGAATCGAGCAGGACACGCAGGGTTCCATATAGAGCACGCCCGATGATCACTTTCTCCAACTCGGCCTTGAGTGTGTCATCTTTAGTGGTTGATTTGGGTAACACCTCTGCAGCATTACCAAGTGGCGAAGCCAGTGCAGAACTGATCGCACCCCCCGCTGCTCCGCCGACAAGGCAGCCAAGGAATACCCCGATCGTTATGGTGGGTCTTGCCGTGCACAAACCCATGGCACGTTTCGCCCACTCCTACATATCCGAATTCATGGTGTTAATCATCACGCGTGAAAACAGGAGTCAAAACTAGATACGAGCCTCGTCGCCTTTGGAAGCTTGTATGCCTGCGACGGCAAACCCGGCCAACGGGAGCTTTTCTAGTAGCTTCGTCACTTGGCCATCACAATCAAAAGAGCCGTCACTGCAAATTGACAAAACGTCCCCAGGTGAGTGACGGACATGGAGTGTATAAGGACAGGAAAAGCCTCACTGTCTCTCGAACACCAACCGTCCGGAATGATTGAACACACATAGAGAAATATCCACTTCGCTGTATATATACTCCCCATCTTGATTGCTGACTTCCGCGCACAGCAGCGCCCGAGTGTCCATGACTTCAAACGATACGTTCCGCGCGCCTGCATAAAACCCGTTTCTTCCTGAAGTCAAAAATCCGTTGCGGGTTCCGTAGTGCTTGTTCAAGTCGATTGAGGACTGATGATATTTCCCGTCGTTTCCAAGACACAGGGCCGAGAGCACGGAGCCCTCTAGGGAAAACATCCCGCATGATACGAGTATGTATTCGCCTCTGTCAGTGATGACATCAAGGACATGGAGATTATTAGTCTCCATGAATAAAGGTAGGATTATGGACCTACTGCGTCACCCTCGTGAATTTGAGCTCTCCGCCTACGTTGCAGACAAACAGGTCAAGGCAGATGGACGCGACATGGCCTCCCCCAAAGCGACCGTAAAGCGTTGCCTCTACTATTCCGTTCTTGTAAATGATCCTAGAAGCCGACTTCGAGAAACCCCGTGCTGTACTAGTAAGGTCAAAAGTACCGTGATTGTTGCCGAGATGTGAATCAAGGTCGAGAATAGAGAGCTGCTCAAGGCCATCAGGAGTGCGGCACCACGCCTCGAGTTTGCTGCCTGCGATATCCACATGAGATGAGGTCAACGAAAAGGACATCGCTGTGGACAATCTCGATGATAGAGGAGGTGCGTGCTTCAGGGGGTTGAGCAGAGCGTGACAATCCGCAGTCTCGCTTCATATACATCATGTGAAGAGTCTATCTGACAATGAGCGCTCGGAATCGGTGTCGAGATCCCTATCCTAGCCCCAAGCCCGCTTCTAAAGGTGCTCCTGAGCCGCTTCTGTGTACTTCGCCGGCGCCGGCGACCGATTGTAGAGCATGCCCCGGGCAAGATGGTAGATTTCGTCTGAATTTTTTGGAAGATGAAGTCACTTTGGATAGTTCAAGATGAGGACAGCATTTTGGACCTGAGGATGCAAGGAATTTTCGGGAGCAGTGGTTCTTCGAGGTCAAGAGCAGAGGCCGGCGCCACGTCCGATCGCGAGGCGCGCGAGTTCAATCTTATCTTATCTCTTTTTGATCGGCATTTTCAAAATCTTATCTCTTCATCCTTCCGCCTTCACGAAAACTGAATCGCTTCCAACTTGGACTCTTTCTCTCATCCGTATAACCCATTTCTCATATCTACAGGAAGATATGGAGGGTAAAACAGTCGGAATTTTAGGTGGGAGTGGGTTCTTCACGTTTCCTCCATCTCCGTCTCTTACTGAGCCAGTTCTCCTGAACAGATTTCTCCTCCTTCCTCCATGTACAGGGTGTAAATGATCTGCAACCCTAGGTGGAGGCCAACTCGGTCGCATGCTCGCTGCATCTGCGGCTCTCCTGAACATCAATGTGGTCATTTTGGACGTCGGACATAGCCCCGCGAAGCAGATCATCGCGCCCTCTTCACCCAGCCTGGCGCATATCGACGGGTCATTCTCCGATCCTGCGAAGATCAAGGAGCTCGCATCGAAAGTAGACATCCTGACTGTAGAGATCGAGCATGTGAATGTCGATGTGTTGGACGAGGTACAGAAGGCCGGGAATGTGCAAGTGCACCCAAGCCCCTCGACCATCCGCATCATCCAGGACAAATTTCGCCAAAAGGAACACCTCCTTTCCCATAACATCCCCGTGGCGGAATCTCTCTCTGTCGTGTCCTCCGTCGAAGCCGTGCATGCTGCAGCCAGCACCCTTGGCCTCCCCTTGATGTTGAAGAGCAAGACGCTCGCGTACGATGGACGCGGAAATTTTGTCCTACGCGAGTTCTCGCAGGCACAGGAGGCTATCACATTTTTGGGAGACCGGCCTTTGTACGCAGAGCGCTGGGTTCCGTTCTCAGAGGAGATTGCCGTTATGGTTGTGCGCACCACTTCCGGGGAGGTGAAGTCGTACCCGGTGGTCGAGACCGTCCACAAAAATAATGTCTGCCACCTTGTCTTCGCACCTCTTCGCAGTCGTGATCCAACACTCTCATCGCGCGCCCGTGCCGTGGCCGAAAAGGCCATCCAATCGCTGGACGGCGCAGGCGTATTCGGTGTCGAAATGTTTTTGTTAGAGAACGGTACGCCTTTCGACACTGGTTTTGTCCGTTAGGGGGCTCATATCTAACTTCACTGTAGGAGAAATCCTGGTAAACGAGATCGCACCCCGACCACACAATTCTGGCCACTACACCATCGAAGCCTGCGAGACCTCCCAATACGAGAACCACCTCCGCGCAATCCTCTCCCTCCCCCTCGGCTCGACAGCAATGAAAGTGCCCTCCTCCGTCATGCTCAACATCCTCGGCGCCTCCTCCATGTCCGAGCTCACCGCCTTCACCGCCTCCGCGCTGACCGTCCCGGGCGCGAGCGTGCACCTCTACGGCAAGTCCGAGTGCCGCAAGGGCCGCAAGATGGGCCACATCACGCTCGTCGGCGACTCGGACGCGCAGGTCCGCGCGCGCCTGCGCGTCCTCCTCGAGACGCTCCCCGGCGGCAGCTCCGCCGACGAGCTGGCGCGCTACGCGCCCCTCGCCCCCGCGCCCGGGTCCGGCGCGTCCAGCCCGCAGCCGCTGGTGGGCATCATCATGGGCTCGGACTCGGACCTGCCCGTCATGCTCCCCGCCGCGCGCATCCTGGACCGCTTCCAGGTGCCGTACGAGCTGACCATCGTGTCCGCGCACCGCACGCCTGACCGGCTTGTGGAGTATGCGCGCTCGGCGGCGGCGAGGGGGCTCAGGACCATCGTGGCGGGCGCGGGCGGCGCGGCGCATCTCCCGGGCATGGTCGCTGCTATGACTGCGCTGCCGGTGATTGGCGTCCCGGTGAAGGGCAGCTCGCTCGACGGCGTGGATTCGCTGCACAGTATCGTGCAGATGCCTGTACGTCGTCTCTGGATTATCTATCATTTTTTCTCGTGTTGATCTGGTTCACAGCGAGGTATTCCCGTCGCTACCGTGGCCATCAACAATGGAACGAATGCGGGGCTTCTGGCCATCCGTATACTCGGCGCAGGCATTCCGCACCTGGTGGACGATATGGAGGCGTATTTACGGTCATTGGAAAGTGAGGTTCTTGCGAAGGTGGATAAACTCGAGGAAGTGGGATGGGAAAAATATGAAGTCAAGCGGTAGCACCTTTAGACAGGCAAAAAAAAAAAACGGTAAAAATTGGTGCTGAAGGAGTAGATACTGTAGAATTTGTATGACTGTCTTTCGTTCTGAATATTCAAATAGCTTTTCAAGTTCACCTGTGTAGTAGTGCCACATGGAGTTATGATGTGACCCTCGCCCGCCGCGGCGCCGCGGCCTCTCACTGCAAGTTGCTTCTAGCTACCAATACTCCTTGACAGTCAGCCGTTGAAAAGAATCAAGTTTCATCGATGTTTCCACATGGATGCAAGCCCAAAGTCGCTGACTCTCGCCGATCGAGTCCTATGTATAGATTATCAATTCAGTGCCCGATGACTGTGCCGTGGTCGCAGTGACAGTGGTAAGCATATCAACGCCTACTGATGGACATGGAGACGGCGGTCAACTCCGAGGGTGTATATAAGAAGGCGCGCTGTTCGTGCTTCTGCTACAAGCTAACATCCCGGGATATTTTACAAGGTACGTGTAATCCTTTCACTGTGTCATTCAGGCATGTTGACGGCTTCGCGAACAGATGTCAACGTCAGAAGGCACCATCCCATTCACGGTTGCCGGAGAGACCTACCAGACATGGTACAAAGTCGTCGGAGACCTCGAATCTCGCAAACATCGTCCTTTGATCGCTCTGCACGGGGGGCCAGGTCTCGTCCACGACTACATGACCCCTTTCGCCGACCTCGCTACTTCACACAACATCCCCATCATCCTGTACGACCAGCTCGGGAACGGAAAATCCACGCATCTGCGCGACAAGCCCGAGTCCTTCTGGACGATCGACCTGTTCATCGACGAGCTCGTAAACCTGCTGCAGCACTTCGGGATTCAAGATGACTTCGATCTGGTCGGGCACTCGTGGGGAGGGATCCTCGGCGTCGAATATGAGCTCTGGCGCCAGCCGCAGGGCCTGAAGCACCTCGTGCTCGCCGATTCCCTTCCGTCGATGGCGTTGTGGAACCAGTCGAACATGCAGCTCCTGCAGCCGTTCCCCCAGGATGTTAAGGAGGGAATCATGGCTGGCCTCTCCGACCCGGACAGGTACCAGAAGGCACTGCGTGTGTACCATGCGGAGCATGGATGCAGAATCAAGCCGTTCCCCCCTGAGTTCGTGTACACGATGGATCAAGTGCGTCCGGATGTGGGGGACATCACCGTGACCAAAGCCATGTAAGCGCTTTTTGAGCCCGCAACAAGTCTTCATGTTGTTGACGGCCCAATCCCGCAGGTTCGCTGGCCCGCTCAAGGAGTGGACCGTTGTCGACCAGCTCCACCAAGTCCGAGTCCCGACGTTGATATACAATGGCCGTTACGATATTGCTCAGGATTTCGTCTGCGCGCCCTTTTTCCAGCACATCCCGAAGGCGAAGTGGGTCACTTTCGAGAAATCCAGTCACCTACCGCAATGGGAGGAGCGGGAGCGTGTCATGCAGGTAGTAGGGAACTTTCTACAGTAAGCCGCTCTAGGCAATCAGGGACACGAAAGATCGGCGTGCTGCTTGATTGCGTCTAGAACCGTCGTAACTAGCCTTTAGAAGACTTTGATTTGCTATGAATTGGGCTGCGGTCATGTGGACGAAGAGATGTAGGAGGAGGGTCGGCGCCGTTTCCCCGTCGTCTTTCCAGTTGCTCTCTCGGGCCGTCATTCACCATCTTTCTCCCATTTCCCTTCGTCTCGCGTGTTGCCCGCCGCTCTGCGCACTGTGCCCTCGTGCTCTCGCATGGCGTACCCTCCCACCCCTCCACGCATCCCTACCACCTCTGCCCACAAGCTTGTCTCAATTTGCATCTTTACACTCGCTCGCGCACCACGCCGCTGGTGTCGCCCGTCCCCTCGTGCATTCCTCAAGTGAATTGGTCTCGCTGTGATACAAACTCCTCGCATTAGCCTACAGTATGCCTCGTCAACGACTTCGTATTGTTTACTCCTTCCATCCATGCTGTCCGCAGGAGGGCCAAGTAACATGGTAGTATCACTCGCAAGCTGCGGGGAAGAACGTCAGATGCACGTTTGAGCTGAGGCCACATTCATATTTGTCGCACCTGACGAAGAGAGACAATCATAATGCTGTCTGGTTCAAGAATCTTGAGGCGATGAGCTTGTTCGCGGACTACATAAAGCACTAGGTTCTCCAGGTTGGAGATGCAGGCGCGCTCGGATGGCCGAAGTACATAGTCAACTATCGTTAGATACCGATGATTCCCGGAAGAACCAGGATAGGAGTCATGGAGCTTGAGTAGAACAGGGATTTGATGGTCTATAGGCATGGTGCCGGAAGACGGACGTGCTCCATCGGATGTTTCCATGAACTGCGCAATGGACAGATGTAGAAGTTCTTTTGTTATATGACGTTGGGGCTGATTCTTGCAATGTGCGGGAAGAGGAGAAGGGGGAGGAGGGGGAGGAGGAGAGGTTTATATAAATTCGGGAGGTCCCTATCTGTGCCAATGACTCCGAGGACGTGGCGCAGCATAAGTTACTGAGGCTGCGGCTACAGCCCCTGACCTTTTGGAATACAGGGTCAGACACAGTACCTTCCAGATAGCTAAATCATTCGAGGCCTACTCTAAAGTTCCATAGCCTCTGATCGATGTTCCAAGTTATAAACAACCTCCTTTCGCATCCATTCCCCCAACCGGTTGTCCTCGCCGATTATAGATCTCCAAAGCAGTGCCCGTGGCGTCATCTCATCCCATGTCGTATCTTTCGAATCCGAGTTCATCGCGACTCGCCAAACAGCCTCAACAGCCTCTCCCCAAGCCTGTACTGGATCCGCTTCGTCATCCCTGTGCAAGGTGTAGGAATTGTGCAGCGATCCAGCCAAAGTCGTGCTATCTCTTCGGATGCGATATGGAGGGGAAAGAACGCCGTCTTCGAAACGACTGAGCAAAGCGACAATTTTTGACAAAAGCCTTGCAAAGTTGGGAACCGGAGAGCCTGGCAGCAGACTTAGCCGAAGAATCGCCCTGGCAATCAATGGCAAACAGGCGGGCGGAGGCAATGCTGTAAATATCAACTTTCATGAGTATGCACTCAGGTAATCGGCGATTGCAAGGCCATACCTGTGCTATCCATCAGAAGTTGGAGACATCTGCCTATTGCTGCTCGCCACTGGCCGCCAATCGAAGACTCCATCCTTGTCGCATCGACTGTGACAAGGATATTCTCCAATATCTTGAGCCATGCCGTGTGCTCCTGTTCCGAAGAAGACAGAATCACCATCTCTATCCAGGTCAAGAGCGCAGACTTCAGGATGAGGGCAGTAGTCATACGCCTGCTACTGGTGATATTGACTAACACCTGATGCACGTGTCAGTTCACGGTTCTGGATCGTTACGGTCATACGTACCTCGAGAACCCCGTTTCGCAGGACGCGATCCGTGGCTGCGCTCTGCCAGATACTTGCAAGCAAATCCCACGTGTGCCTTCTCTTGAATATCTTCCACTCCGCGGCACCCGCCCCAAGCATTGCGTCAGACATGAACTTGAGTATCCAACCACGTTCTTTCTTCCAATCGTCCGAACTGCTGTAAAGCATGCCATACAGCATCGGGATGTCAGAGATATCGAGTTCCGGCCGTTGAAGCAAGAAACGCGCTGTGAGGGGGTATATAAAGTTAGATGGGTAGAAGACAGCCCGAAGAGCGTGGGCGAGGAGCAGTGTGGTGTATGAGGGCAGGCGGGGGGCGGCATCATCGTGCGGCACCTCAGAAAGAGCATTTTTGACCAGATGAAGCATGTACAGGACATGTGGCTTTTCTTGCATGTCGGCATTCTGGCACATTACGCAGTAAGCATGGCTAGTAAGAAACCGAAAATAGCGGACTCACCTCTAGTAACTTTTGAATGGAGACGATGAGCGTCAACGAAATGTCCCGGAGCATATCGTCCTTAGAGCTCAAAGAGCGGAGAAGCAGGCTAACCACGTTCGTCCTGAAAAACTGAACCCATTCCAACGCCGAAGACGGCGGGCAATCAGCCAACATCTGCGCAGTCAGCAACGCGATGAAGACGGGGTCATAGAGTTGCGAATCAAGACCAGGGATGGTCGTGTCCTCGTCTAGCCCTTCAGTGGTCCTCCGCCAAGAAAAGGCCATGCACGAGCGGAAGACCTGATTGGTATCGAGACTTTGGACGGCCTCTCGCGCATCCGCGGATGGGACACCTGGCGACAGCGACCACTGTCCCAATAATGAGGCGACAGAGGTCTTCCGGGTCTCTTCAAATAGCTGGAAGATGCTTAAAATCTTCCTGTCTGAAATCGAAAGGCTTCCCGTGTAGACCTGGAGAAGTGGCTGGATATGACTTGGCTGGCAGGTGTTCGAGGGGTGCTGGTGGAAAAGCGTGCAGAGGAGATTGATGATAGAATCGCGCGCAGGAGAAGACGCTGCTGCCAACTTGAAGAAATGGCCGTGCTGTACGATACCCTGGAGGTGACGATTCACGACGAGAGGCTACAAGAAGGGGTCAATGGTGCGGGAGTCGCAATATGGACGTGCACGTACCTTCAAGGATGTCATGGGAATAAGGTCGTTCACAAGGGTCAGAGCCGGCACATCTGACAGCCGGCTTTGCACTACGGCAACAACGATAGTCTCCACTAGATGGGCCTTGGGTTTTGAAAAGGCCTTGGCAAGGTCTCCTAAAAGCGCTCATGAGAAAAATTGTAATACAATACTCCAAACAGATGCACCCAGCGCGTGTACCACTTCCGAACCATCGGTGTCTCCTCCGGAGAAATGACGAGCAGCCCACTGCAGGCCATGGTCCAGGATGACCTCGGCATTTGTCCTGGCTTCTTCGAAATCCAGTAGTCGCCGACCGATTACCAGAATTTCTTCCGTCACCAAGTCCAGAGACAGCTTTTGAACGACGTGCGAAATCAAAGTCAAGAGATGCGACCGCTTGGACACGCAGTGTCGAATGAGCCCAATGACGCAGTCACCGCAAAGGGACCGATGGCGAACAGACGCGTCCCGGTCAAGTACCTCTCTGATCAGATTCGAGAAAAGCTTGTCCCAAATATCATGGCCAAAGTCGCACGGCAGATCGTCATCGAACTGAATCGCATCGAGGAACGAATGCAAGAGCGGAGCGACGTCAGAGACTTTATGGGCGGCCGCCGCAGAAGAAGTAAGGTAACGGCCGCAAGCTCGCCTTGCCTCAGCTGACAGATATACAAGACCCTTCACGATGCCCAGAGTGTGGCTTGACCAAGGCGACTGCGAGAGGAAGGCGGTAGGATCCAGACCTGCACCTGCGGCAAGACGCTGCGACCAACGGCGTCGTGCCTGTGCAACAAAATAAGATATGGCAGGACTATCCGCAAACGCAACCGCAGGCGGAACGCCGTCGAGGCACAGCGGCAGACAAGCATCCACAGCAAGCTTCGCGAGATTCTGGAGTGTCGGCAAATTGGGATAAACAGCACAGAAATCCAGGAGGCTGGGTAATCGCGGACGCAAAGCATCTCCGATGTCCGAAACATCGGCATGTTGCTCAATTGCGTCCAAAATTCCGGAAACTAGTCCTTGAAGATTTCGATCCGTCATGACTTGGGCTGCGATTATGTGGTCGAAGAGGTCTAGGAGCTCGGTGAGTTCCATGTAGCGAACCCAGTAGACGACACGATCCGCCTGACAGTGATCATAATCAGTCACAAACGACACCACAAGCATCGAAAGCATCACCTTTTCGGTTTCGCCAGAATCTATACAAAACTTCGCTGAAGCCGCCCAATGCGACGCAAACTCGGCCACGACTTTTCTTTCTTCAGCCTTGGTCGGATCTACTGATGCACGCAATAACGTCTCGAGGCCTGTCGAAGTTGCTAATCTCAGATGAGTTGGCAGATGAGTAAAAGGCATACGTACCTTCAAGCTCCGCTGATTGCAGGGCAGACGAACTACAGAGCTCCTTCACGGCAGGAAGGCTGAAAACATGCTCCTTCAAGCTTGCTAGATTGGGACCAGTGATCTCCAAACTTGCACTGTGGATAATCTCAGCTGCCAGACTAAGAATATCTCTCTTGGAGGACGGCGGAGTCGAGGGGGAAGCAAGTCTGTGAGCAAGAAGGTTGACAGCAGCTTTGCTCTGGAGCACTGATCGTTTTCCAGTGCATACAGAATTTGCCAACATTTCCCGCAGAGCGGGATCTGCGAGCTGTTTCGTGGAGCAGTGGGCGAACAGGTAGTCGAACGATACACTGTAAGAAAATGAGCATGGAAGACAGGATAGTCAAAAGGTGGACTTACTCTGAGTACAACGTCGGTCGCGCTGCTACAAGTTTGGGGTCGGACAAGAGTCCTTCTCGTGGGTCGAGATACATCATAAACTGCTCAATTGTGGGTCTGTCGAAGCGGTCGAGGACGGCCAGCAGTCGCAGGACGTCGTCAACTTCGAGATGAGCGTCCGCCAATCGAATCCAGTCGACGAGTTCGGAGGCTGCCGTTCGTCGTTCCAGCGGTTCCTCAGCTGCAGGACGGATATCAGCTAGTGAAGACGTCCAAAGAATCAGTCGGACTTACGAAGGGGTAATTCGACTACTTGAAGAATGAAGGCCTTGACTGCACTTTCTTCGACAGTATGCGTCGGCGGAGCGACGTCAAGACCAGCCAGCCTCCTGAGCGATGCATCTGCGATTGCAGCCTCGTGCAGAATAGCCGCGCTCATAACATGGTAATCTTCAAAGAGCTTCTCCCTCGCGACCGCTGCAGTAAATCTGTCTGCACATGCCCGCAAGAACCGAAGATCCAGCTCCTTCCCGGCCAACTTGACTAGCAGGCGTCGCAGAAAAGAGGCCACGGCCAGTGCATCGGATGCCGAAAGCAAGCGACCTGCGATCTTCGCGTTGAGCTGCTCCAACAGCGTCATGATGACTGGACTTGGGTGATTGTCCGACTCCTGGACCGCGGTATCGTCTTCAGGAACGAGGGCCTGCAGGCCTTCAATGTACTTGTATGGTGTCTTCAGGCAGCGTTGGATGCAGTCGTCCAAGAACGTGATGACCGCATTACCCTCGTCGGTGAGGGGCGCACCATCGGGCGCCTCGTTTTGTGTAGGCCGGCACAGAGGATGAACGGCGGAGAGCCAAAGGTAAACTTCGTCTGCATCGTGCTGGAAGAGAACGCTCTCCGACAGCACGCGCTTCAACAGGGCCTCAGTCTCGTTCCTGATCGCCGTCGTTTCCGTCGAAACGTAGCTGTGGAGCAGGATATACAGATGGGAGTGCGAACCTGGAGCAAAGGCAGTGAGACAGCGTGTCGTGGCTCGTAGAAACCGTTGCTCACCTGTTTTACTGGACCAAGAAAACTGATCGCTCTCGCGGAGGAGTCGCAGAATATGCAACTGCCGCAGCGTGTGCAATCCCGCAACCGCATCGCCTTCGGTACTCCCAGAATTGTCCATGAAATTCTGAAGCAGCTTTCCAACGTCAAACCGAGCCTCCGCTACGAGTTGCGGCAGGCAGCGATGATATAACCACAGCAACCGCGTAGAACTCTCAGCAAGAAGAGCAGCCTGTGTATGGTTTGGAGCGACGGGGACAGACAACGCAGCATTTGTCTTCGCAGAAGGGTTCTCTCCCGCTTTGTTCTGCGAGAGAGCAACGACGACCTGGAAATCCGGCACACGCCGACGCACTTCACGCTCCAGCTCCTGCCGGCGCTTGCTCCACTGGCCACCTTCATTCTCTTCCAACGCCGCCTCCACCTTCCTGAAAAACTCCAATACGGCAGCGTACTTCATCAAGCATTTGGCGAGTGCGAGCGCGGAGCAGTGCTGGACCAAATGCGACGTGGACTGAAGGCCGCGGGAGAAGTGAACCTTCGTGTTGACTGACGGCAACACGTTTTCGAGGACGGTGGATAGAGGTGGTGGTGTAGGCTGGTAGAGGGAGCTATTTGGCAAGAGGAACGATGACTCCGGGATGGGCAACGACAGGACGGTACCGAAGAAAGAGACGTTCGCTATCCATTTCGAAGAAAGACGTGGCTCAAGGGTGAGTGCTGCCGCAGACCAGTATCCAGCGACGAGCTCGGGACATGCAGCCAAAATCTTGAGCGCCAATTCTTGCTGTCTGGCGTCCTCGTTCACCTTCAGACCCCGAAGGATATTAGCAAGAATCTTGTTGTAGATTCGACCATTCTTCGACGACCTGACGTCGACTTCCTCTGCAACGACCGTCGAGTCCTCGTCAGTCTCCCGTGGATACCACCCGCGATCCTTGAAGCAGATCCCCACGCCAGGTCGGGTACAGATCGCAAGCAAAAAGTGGTGTATGAGATCTGCCGGGACCTGTTCACTGTCCTCGCTTTCTGGGAGAGACCGTTCATAAAGCTTGATGATCTACATAGCGATTCAGCGGAATTCGCCGCGTCTCCTCGAAAGTAGCTTTACCTGCGAAATCGTCGCTTCGTTGAACACGTTCACTTTCAACGTCCTCTTGACCTTTGGGTCGGACCATATTCCAGCCCAGCACGTCTCTAGTATCTTGCGAGCGACGGCATAGGGATCCTGAATGAGGCCCTTGAAAATGGACAGGAATACGTCTTTCCGCTGCTCTAAGAACGCGGCCTTGATTGAACTTGGCGTCGTCGTATCAACGAAGGACAGTATAAAGAGGATGTAGAGGGTACGGATATCTGGGTCGCCAATCAGTGACGAGTGCCAACAGTCGAGTGCATGCTACACACCAGGTATGGACAACATGTTGGCAGAATTGTTGTTCTTGCCTTTTCGTCTCATAGACAGAAGTTTTGGGAGAGACTACAAGAAGAAGCCGAGTTTAGAGAATCTGCATTGCCGAGCGAGCGTCAGAACACATACCTTGGTTTCCCATGCGAAGGCTTCGAATACGGCCTTGCGTTCTCGCCCACCAGCAAACGCAGACATCGCATTCAGCAACTTCAACGTCGACATGATGAGGTCGTTGTGAGAACCTCCTAAATAGGAATTCAACTGGTTCATCCATTTCGTAGAAAGAAGCGTCTTCAGGATGGCTTGTCCGTAAGCTTGGAAAGTAAATTGCGTGGAAAGGATGTTCAGGAGGCTTGCAAGAACTGACACCACCAGAGCGTGGAGACTGGATTGACGCTGACGACTATGAGCCAAAATAAGACACTCGGAAGGCAAGAACATACCTGGTTCGTCCCTTCCCATATCTCAAACAGCTCCTGCGCACCCGGAGCTACCTCCATCCAGCTCTTAGCAAGAGCGAGCCTTTCATCTTGAGGAGAAATTGGACCTTCGCTCGCCCTGATAGTGAATTGGTTGCGTAACGATGTCAAGACTGTATGAGAATCAGCTTCCAACGATTGCATGGATGACTTTCGGACACGTACCTTCCGCAAGGCTTTCCGGAGACTGATTCTGCAGGCTTCCTCGTATCTCCCCTGCACTGCTAAACTTGTGCGAAACTCTGGAACTGACATCTAGCTTCGCGCGTTTCTTCGGGGGTTCTGTGTCGTTGCCTACTCTGGGAGGCATTGCGTGACGTGCGGAAAGGTTAAATGTCGTAGTTTATCCCAGCATGAGATAGAATAAGGGCCACCGCTGATCTAGCACGGGAGAAAACGAAAGCAAATGCAAGAGATGTCTGTAGCTATCCTGTAGCGAATTCAAGTACCAAAATTTGGCGCATATCATCGAGCGCCTAATTTGCTGGACCGGCCGGGCCGGATATCTGAATTGCCGGCGCGACGCAAGTTCATTCGGGTGGACTCCGTCCCGAGTCCTCAATTGGCCCTCAACGCTTTTCTTCTCGTAAAGTTTCAAACCGCTGGAACAATGTCATGGGCGTAAGTAGTGCTAAGTTATTCTTAGTATGGCGTCGGGCAGAGATTATCCAACTCTGAAAGCTTGTTACCAGCCGCAGACGATTACCTCACAAGCCTTGAATGCGGTACAAGCGTCCAACGCGTCCACGCTGCACCTGTGGACGAGTTCATGAAACTGGTCGGCCCTGATTCATAGGTTTGGGGCTTTCTCATGCAATACATATTCTGCCGATGATTCGCTAGTGAGGTGTGACCGTCGCATTGTCCCAAGACGTCCACAATGTGACCTTCACATTGTCTCAAGCGTACCACACTCGGTCGCTTAAACCAAATAAGACACCCCTGATTCATTCGTCTGTGGATTTTCACTTTCAGTTGAAGTCACAGACAGGTCTCAGCCGTATACGCCCGTCAGCTATATAAAATGGCCCCCGGGTGGTACCCCTCAACAGCATCAACCTGCGCCGCCCTCACATTCGCGATCGTTCCCCCGCAACGCTACACACCATGTCTTCAGTAAGGGTCTTTGTCTTTTCATCTCTCACTAGACCATCGATTGACTTTTATTTGCAAACAAAGCATATTCCTTCCGCAGCGTACAATGACATATTTATGCCATTAAACTCTCTCGAGCATCACTACACCTCGACGAAGGACTCAACACTGCTCATTGAAAGCATATTGGAATTAACCGAAGTCATCACTAATAAGACCGATGACCATTGGGAGGCGTGCTTCATGATGGGCGTTCCGCCTCTCCTCACAAAAATTTTATTTGACGAAGAGACCTATTATAGGGAGGTACGGCGGGTTCATTTCCGCGTATCGTTAGCTATCCCTACTCACTTCTCAATTATTTGCATACCACAGGAACTTTGCTCCCACATTTTCAACCTCTTCACCCTGATTATCTCCCGCGTGTGCGACCGGGAGGAGTCTATGACGAGGCTGAAGAGATCGCCATCGAAAGAGCTCGTGGGCCTCGGGAATGATCTACTCGCAAGGTTCAATCGTCTGCGTAGCTTGATTGTGGCGCAAAATAGTGAATTCCCGCAGTCTGGTGTTTCCTTTGTCAAGTTTATCAGGGCTTATTACAATTTCTGCGCAAGCAAGTACGCTCGCACCTCCACTGTGACATGACGACACGGCTCAATCTCATCTTCCCATTGATAGAAACCGATATTCGGAATTGAAGATAGTACCAGTCAACTCTCTTGTGATGTACACCTGGGTGCACCGCGTAAATCACGTCGCGGACGATGCAACGCTGCACATCATCAATGAGCTATCCAAAGATTGGTCTACCGTAGGGCGCACGACGTTCTGCTGCACCATGATGCTCGACTGCGGCGGGCCAGACGTGATCGCACAGCGGTTCAAACAAGAGCTCCAGCGACCAGATCTTTGCAGCGAGGACTTCGGAGCCTGCTTGCGCGTTTTGCGCCATTTCGGCGAAAAACCTCAGGCCGACTGTTTCATTCCTGCGCTTGTCAGGTGTGATATGTTGAAGACGCTCTACGAGTCATTGTCGACGCATGTCACGGGCGACCACCAGGAATGGATGGCTATTCACAAATTGGCAACGCTGCTACGGTGCGTACACACAATGTCCCAATGAATCCTACTTACAGAACGCGTCCAGGGCGCTGTTTACCAAGTCCGTTGAAATGACTTCTCCGAAGACGTACAAGCACATCGAGTATCCGCTCGCTTTCATGAGCCGCGCGGCGACGCTAGGGCCGCAACACGACAGCATCGACGGCGTCTGCACAGGTCCGTTATCATTCTTTCGAACCGATCGTCAATTATTGACATTCTGTCTAGATCACTGGGTCCCTTTCTGCGATACTATATGCCAACATGTCCTCAAGTTCAGGCAGGGCAGTCCGAAGCGCGTCTTCATGGAAGAGGCGATACGGCATTACCTGCAGCCAACGATAGACTCCTTGAACACATATCGTTCGGAAAATCCCGAAAGCCACATCAACAATAATTATAACTGGACGAAGACCATGAATGCTTGGATCAAGCTAGGCAAGGTTCTTACTTCGCGTTGAGCAGCTCCTCCGCTCCCCCATCACGAAACAAAGAATATACCCGGGGCTTAAAAATTCAGGTGACCAGAAACGACGCAGATCGTTTCTACTGGAGATAACTTACATACAGGCCGGAGTACTTATGACATAACAACGATGTAGATACACCCCGATATAATACAATTCTGCTCCCCACTTCCCCACACTGGACCTAGACATCGAAAGCCACTCGCGCACCGACCCACGGGTACGGATAGTTATGCTGATAGAAGTTGCGGACAGTGCGGCGCCCCGCAAGGCGGGGGATTGTAGCGTACGACGCGCCAAGCTACAGGAGGCATTAGCAGCAGCCCTCATGCGGACAGGTAATTTCGAGACTTACCACGACTTGGTGCTTCGTATCGAAGAAATCCGACGAATATCTGCCCACACCCATCCCATGAGCACCTAACTGCACATAAACTTCAACAAACAAGACTCACCCAGGGAAGATAGTCGTCGCATCGAACCCCTCATGCTCCTCCAACACCGTCGCCGTCCACTCCCAAACACCGCCATTCGACCCGCGCACTCCCTCCTCCTCACCGCCCATCGTCGCGCTAAACCGCCACCACAATCAGCATTGCGCACACGAACACGCCCAAAACAAAAATCAACACGCACGGAACCGGATGCCAATTCCTAAACCCCACATTGCCCCCACCCGCATATCCCACCTCAAACCGGTCCAAAAACAGCCTCAGCTCCTCCTCCCTCGGGACACGCCCGCCCTGCGCCTGCGCATACGCACACAGATCATCATACGCCGCCAACACGGGCCACTCTCGCGCCACGTCCATCCCGACCAGCCCAAACAGCGTCCGCACGCCGATCTCGCCGGTGCCCGCGACGACCCAGCTCGGCGGCGGCGCGCGCGCACGCCCCCCCGCCTCCCACCACGCGGCGTACTCGCCATTCGTCACGGGCCGCCGCGCGATGCGGAAGGGCCGCACGGCGACGGTGCGCGCGGGGCTCTCGTTGTCCCAGCCGTACGCGCGCCCGGTGGCGTCGCCCGCGAGCTCAGGCCGCAGGTCGTCCAACTCGGGATCGTCGTGCCCCAGGACGACGTCCGCGGGGCCGAGCGTGACGGTTGTGCTGTGGGACGGGAGGGAGGAGGCGGAGGCGGAGGCGCGCCATTGCTCGGCGAGCGCGGCGAAGGGCGGGGGTTTGAATCCCGGAGGCGGGAGCGTGCCGGTGCCGGCGCGCTGGATGAGCATGTACAGCAGTGTCTGCAAGTCCAAGGTCAGTTCAGATTGAACCTTTGCGAACAGGCTATGGCTATAGCTGCAGCTGACCTCGATGTGGAAGCCCTCATGCTCGAACGTCATGACGAGCGTGCGCGCCATGCGCCGCGAGAGCGCGCGGCGCCCGCTCTCGAGGTCGGCGTAGAGCGCGAGCAGGCGCGCGCGCACGCGGTCGCGGAAGGCGACGATCTCGGCGAGCGAGGGCCAGTCTTCGTCGCGGGTTGGGACTTCCGAGTGACGCTGTGTGTTGGGGTAGAGATCAGTCTTTGAGACTCCAGAGCGGGTGCGCAACGTACGTGACAATGCTCGGGGTCGTCGACGTGGGGGTCGATGCCTCGCTGTGAGAAGCGCAATCAGATCAACAACTGTGACGAGACGGGCGACCCAGAACAGTCACCTCAAAGATGTCCACAAACTTCTTAGGCTCCGTATTCGGCTCATCCAGCAACTTGCTCAGCAGCATATCCACAAACCTAATCAAAAACATCCGCATCCGCATCATCTATCCACCATGTCATCCATTTGCGCAAGAAGAGGACTCACGTCGGAATATGGCCAAGATAGAACAAACACTTATGCCGCAAATCAATCGGCTTCTGGTGCAGCATCGCACGGGGTATCATGCCCATCGTGACGCAATCCCACGCCTTCCACAGGTCCTCCCAGTCGCTCGTCGACGGTACGCCGAAGGGGTGTGCGGTCGGGTTAACGGGGGTCGCGGGCGTGGACGAGATGAGGGGGAAGACGAAGGGCGGGCGGGAGAGGACGTAGAGGTGCAGAGTCGGTGTGTGGTAGGCGATGGTGAGGGCGAGGTGAGCGGCGGTGAAGAGTGCGAGGGCATCAGCGTGGGTGAGCTTGGGTTGGGTTGGGTTAGTACAATAAGTTTGGAGCCGACTAAGAGCATGCAGCTGCGTACAATGGGAGAAGAGACTTGCAGAGTGCTGAGGTCGAGTAGAGAATCCTTGTCCATCGGAAGAGCGGGAGACGCCCTCGACTCGTAATAATCCCCAGAACCTGCTGAGATGTCAGAACACTGCTCAAAGGACGTGTCAAGGCAAACATACCGCTCGGTTCCCACTCGCTAGCGAAGAGGATTTCCTCCCCAAGCCCGTCAGTGCCCTTGTCGAGCAGTGAACGGATCTCATCGGAGGAGCCGACACCGGAGAGGAAGAACAGCGTATCGCTGTTTCCCATCTTCGCGCCGACGTCCTTCAAAGCATCGGGAGAGCACAGAAGGAAGCGCTTCTCGCGCTCCTGGACAGGCGGAGGGGTAGATGGAGCTGTGGAAGGCTCAGAAAACGATGAAGAGGAGGACATGGCCGACATTGATACGAGGAGGGTGTTCAGACAATGTCAAATAGCAGAGCGATGTGGAATGGAGGAAACCCAGAAAGCTTTTTTATACGCAGCTCGATAATGGTATATACAGGCAAAACCGTCAGATCGCGCTACAACAACATACTGATACGCACGACGTAAGAGGTTCTGTAGACGTGGCACGCGGCGGAGCACAAGATCGAAGTTTATCCTTGAATTCGGAATTCGCAAGACCGCTGTGAGACCAGCAGACTCTGCATATGGCACATCCGGACCGCGAAACAAAAGCTCTGCCGACTAGAATGGAATGGAGTCCGGAAACAGCCTACGCAGGCAGACTGGTCGCACCTGCGCGACCGCGTGCATGCGGATTGGAGCAGAAGATGTACGTGTATTGGACGATAGAGGGCAAAAAAAGCGGAGCAGAACGTAAAACCGCAAGCACAAGGGTCGCGTCAAGCAAAACGAGGGTGACAAGGGAATTCCGAATAGGCTCGGAACAGGGAGCCGCGAGCCGCGCTTCGGAGTTCGATTGGCTAGCGTCGACTAGACTGGAAACCGACAGGGTCAAAAGCGTAAGGACTTCTCCGTCCTCGGAGACAAGACGCGAGAACCTGGAGCAGACGGGTGAGAAGTACGCTCAACACGACTCACCGACAGGTAATTGATCCTCATGGTGAGCGATAAGGCGAGGCACTAGCAAGCGCACAGCACTAATAGCAGTGATGATAGCTGGGCCGACCGATCCCCCAGAGGATGCGAGCGGAGAATTGACACGTCAGACGACATGAGACCTAGACATGCGACATGAGAATCCTGCTGTCCCGCGATAACCAGTGTTAGTCCGATAGCCATCGTCGACGGGGTCTCCGACAGCAGTCAAGTCCGAGAGACATGACTTCCAGCCGCCCTCAAAATATCTGGACATCGAATCCGTCAAGAATAAGAGATGTTATCTGAAGCTCTCCAGATCGCAGCCCGAGATGCCCAGAGCTTCGGAGGACCTGTTAGGAAGCTGTCAAGACGTCTCGGACTTGGTGAGCATTTCAAGAACCCAGAAATGTACCAGAAAAATACCAAACAAATCACCAGGAGCACCAGAGGATGGTGGTGGTTGAGAACAAGGAGCAGAACGCGTTCTTTCCTGCCACCATCTTCGTTAGAGGTCCGACGATGGTGTGCTATGGCGCGATTCAGTCACGTGTAATCGCAATATACCCCACGCGTTCACGTGCATAGAACGTGACCGTGTTGAATCAGCTTGACGTGTCGCGTCCGAGGACCAGTCATTTCAGCAGGCGCGCAGCTCCTCAGGGGCTTCATAAACAAGTAGAGCGCCGTTTTCAAACTGTCTTCTCCCCATAGCGCTGCTCAAAATCAGCCAGAATGCCAGCAGTCAGAACCGTCCAGTTGAACCTCTCCAGCTTCCGCTACCAAGGCCCGGGCGCAGACTCCAAGTCCACAACGCGCCAAAAATCAGCCAGCCTCGATTCCGGCCTCGACGAGCCCGACGATACCGAGGAAATTCTCCTCGTCAAGGAGTTCCATGACTTCGCGAAATGTCAGTCTCCCCACCATCTCATCCGAATGTGCATCTGGACTTGGAATTGGTTTTCGCGAATCCTAGGTGACATAGACTACCCGCTCACCCCCGCCGCGCGCGCCGCGTACCGCACCGACACAGGCAAGCGCGTGCCGCCGCACCACTGGGACGTCTACGACCTCGTGCGGCGCATCCCCGCGGGGAAGGTGTCCACCTACAAGGATGTGTGCGCCGCGCTCGGGACGGGCTCTGCGCGCTCCGTCGGCGGAGCACTGAGGAACAACCCGTTCGCGCCGTTCGTGCCGTGCCACCGCGTCGTTGCGGCGGATATGGGCGTCGGGGGGTTCAGGGGGGAGTGGAAGGGCGTGTCGAAGGAGAAGAGCCAGAGCGTGCCGGCTGCGGAGAAGATCCAGGTGGAGAGGAATTGGCATGAGAAGTATAAGGGCACGGGGCTGGGGAATGTGCAGAAGGAAAAGGTGAAGATGCTGGTGCTCGAGGGCGTCGCGTTCGACGAGAGGATGCGGGTGAAAGGCGGGGAGGACGTCGTGTGGAGGGCTGCGATGTTCGAGCCCGACTCCGCCTAATTCAGCATCCGCTACCTCTCCGGATCCATCCACGATGTACAATGATTTACTTTAGCTGTCCGTTATACTATGTACTGTGTAATGATACATGATGCCGTGCAATGATAGCATGTCTCTATCCTGTTACTTCTCCGTCTATATCCTGCAATGTCCAAATGTCAATGCACGTATGCGTCTACCACCCGCTCACCACTCCGCGAAACCGGTCAACCGACCATTCCAGCACCACCAGATCATCTCATCCGCGTCATCCTCACTCTCACCCTCCACCACTTCGTTCTTCTCACCCGGTGTCCCCGAGCCGTTGGCACATCCGACAAATACACCCTCGGTGCGCACGCCCTTGCGTGGGCGACGCTTACCGGTATCGCGAGCGGGCTGCAAGCCAGAGTCCTGCAGGAAATCAGAGAGCACAGTCTCGAGCGACGATGTCAGGTTCTGCCGGGGCACCCATGCGGGGTGCGAGAAGCACCGTGGAGCGCGGAGGAGTATATGTGTCTGCGTTGGGGCTGTCACACGGAATAGGTCAATAAGATACCAAAAAAAACCTAGTTGAAGAAAAAAAGACACGTACCCATCTCGCAAGCCATTCCAGGCCCGTCGGCACACGCATTCGCAAGAGTGCGCGAAAGTAACCGTTCAGCTACGCGGAATTCCTGTTCCTCTTCAGCATGCGTGCGCCCCTGCGGCATGAGACGCGGCTGAGCGGAACCTGCGGAGGTGCGGCGCGAGGGCGGCGGTTGGTAGATGTTTTGCGGAGAGCTAGAGGAGGAAGTGATGATGGGCGGCGAGCTGCCACGCAGGGAGGGTGTTCGGGATAGGGAGGGTTGAGAAGGGGGTGGGGATTCGGGGATGTCTTCTTCGTCTTCCTCATCCGAGGCGTCAGGTTCCTCAGCAGAGTCGTCGGAGCGCTCGTCCTGGTCATCCACGTCGCTCTCATCCTCATCCTCTTGCTCGCTCTCGCTATCCTCTTCGCCGTCTTCGATAATCGAGCCTTCCTCACTATCCTCGTCCTGCGGCCATTCCTCGTCATCCCGAGTGCCCCATATCCTCACTTCCAAACCCTCCATAGCAAGCATAACCCGAGCCTTCGCAGTGCCAACCGTCGGACCCAGCACAACACTCAGATACGCTGTCGCGGTCGGCGCGTCAGATGGACCCGCCGACGGCTCCGTATCGTGAAGCTTAGGATAGCGTGCCGCATTCCGCGCGAAAGCAGTCGACAGCGCAGAGAAAGTGGTATGCAAGTGCGAAGAGAGCTCATCGAACGCATTGATGAACTCCGCGCGCTTCTTCGCAGCGCGCGTGTTCGTGGACTTGCCGCCCGGCATGCGCGAGAGCTGTACGACAGGGCTACAAGTCGTGATTCGCCGTCAGCAATGCCGCATTGTCACAGAGAGGAAGAATGGCATCGTACAAGGGCACCTGGCTTTTCAGAAACAAGACATGACCAAGCAGGCTAACAGACAGCCGCGCGGCCATTTCGTCTGAAATATGTTTCGCGTCGAGACGGACGGCAGGGATCGTGAGCACTCGCGTATCGAGCTTCTTCTCTCCATTATCCGCGCCCTTGGGCTTTTCGCGCTCCGGGGAGGTGGGCGCGGTCGATGCGGGGCTCATCGAGCGCCGGCTTGTGCTCGTCGCGAGCGAGGAGGCGGTCGAGGTCGAGTCTGAGAGGGAGATGGGCGGTCCTAGCGCGGGCGCGAGAACAGGCATCGAGATGCGTTATAGATGTGGTAGGTGGGAGGGAGGGGGAGATGGGGGTTATAAGGAAGAGGTGGGTCGCGTGCAGGTTGAAGTTGGGTTGTGGACAAAAGGACGCGTGAACCATTTCGACGCGTGAGTGTCATGTGATGTTTAGGGTAGGCTCGAATCGGACTTCTCGGCGTAGTCAGTAGAGCCGACTCTGTTCCTCTCCTAGAGTCTACCGTCCATCGTAGTTCGTCAAACTCAACACGAATGTTCGATAAGCATTGCCATTACCACGCTGACGGCACCTTGCTATTCTCTTGTCCAGCCAACACCATGCGTTCCGAGCAGCGATGAACTGCGCCCGCCACGGGGCATCCTCACATTCAAGAGGACAACAGTACCAGCTAGCTACCCATGGGAACGGCCACAAGAGCCGTCCACAAAATGTGGCCGGACCACAATTGTATAGTCTACGCGAGGTACAGTCCACGAAGCCACTAACTTAAATTAGGCGCAAAGCGTCGAGTCTCGGCCCTACATTGTCTTGAATTGTGGATTTCTCTGTCATTTTGATAAAGTAGGACAATGCCGGGCCAGCTCGAGCATTGTGGACCTCTATTATGAGCGTGTGATTGCCGTGGCATTATCTTCAAGTCGCTGCAGGTTGAACTGGCACCCGAACGTATAAAGCTCTCTGGTCTCGCCAGAAGTAACATTCCATCCCCCTCCCCTCGCGTCTTCTCTAACGTGCTTATCACCCCTACTTCAGAACTATTCAATATACGATGGTAGGCACCGCTCTTCTTGCACCACTCATTGACCGCTCATCGACTCGAATTATACAGGCGCCCCCGGACTCAGTCTACGTTCAAATGCACAAGCATCGGGATATCCTTTGGTCAAATCACACCTCTGGGAGTTATAAAGGGCGCTATGCCACCACCGAAGCGCTCAGCCAATTCCTCAAGAACAATCCTCCCGATGTCTGGGATGCATGCCTCAAAGCCGAACTTCCATCCTTCCTCATCCGCATCATGATGGATGAGCTCACATATCATGACCTGGTACGCCTATTCTCCCCTTCACGCACTGCCGCACATATTGTACTGATAGCCCGGTGACGTACCACAGAATTACATTGAACGCATTTTCCAACTTGCGTCGTACATCCTAACGACCGCATGCCCTACAGAGACAGGACGCGAGCAACCGATAACTAAACAGTTTCTCGCGGCGGGCCACGGCTTCTGGGAGTTGATATTCTCTATGCGCGAGAAGTTCGTCGCGGGCTGCCGCGTGCCCACCAACCAGCCCCTTCGTTCTGCTTTTGCAGAGCTCGTGGCGGCTTACGATCTGTTATACCAAATCAAGTGCGTCGTTCATTCTTCTGTCCCGACTCGACTGCTCAAGACGCCCCACGCTTCGACAGAGACCGGTATCCGAAAATACTAGAGTCAAAGTTCCCCCGTCTCCTGCTCTATACCTGGGTGCGCGGTGTGGGCTACGGCGAGCTCGACGTCCTGTCGATCATCTTCCAGCATATCGTGCGCTCGTCATTAGAGGAGATCGGCCCATTCTGCAACGCCTCGATTCTGGAATGCGGAGGACCCGACGCACTCGCCCAGCGGTGCAAGGCCCAATTCGAGCACCCAAACCTCTCCAGAGGGGTCCTTCGCAACTGCTCGCACATCATGATCGTCTTCGGCATATCGGACCAGAACAACGCATTCGTATCTGCGCTTGCCGCGCACGACGTCTTGAGGCCCTTCTATGCGTCGTTCTGCCGACTGACAGACAGGGAGAACAGCAGAGAGGACTGGAACAGCTTCCAAAAAATGCCGACGATCTTATGGTGCGTGCACGGAGATCGTGCGTCAACCCACGGACGGCTGACTGTGATAATATGCAGGTTGATCTTTTCTACGTGCGTCGACGCACGCTCTTCCGATTCGTTCAGGTACATCGAGTACCTGATGTTCTTCCTATCTCGCGCCGCGATGTACGCGCCGAGGTACGACCGCCTGGAAGGCGCAGACACTGGTCAGTTCGATCGCTTCGTCCTATCATAGTCGTCGGCTTACTGACGATCCACATAGATAAATGGGCTCTGCTATGCGAGCGTCTCTGCCAATTTGTTCCCCGTGACAAGCCGCATGAAGCCATCCACATCTTCCTGGTCGAAGTCATCCAGCGCTATTGGAAGCCGACAGCCGACGTCCTGAGCAGTTATATTTCTGAGGAGTTGATTGACCGCGAGGATCCTAACTTGGTGAAGATGATAATTGCTTGGCAAAGGCTGGGTTCCAGTATCGGGCTGGCCCCGCGCCGTTGAGCCGACTCGTACCGGGACTGTTGTAGAACTCTGGGTCTTTTGACATGTATTACCAAACCGTGTTTCTCAACAATATAATGCCGTCAAAGTGTGCTCTGTCATGGTGCTACGGTGAACCTGGGATTTATCGAAGCCAAGGCGTGCGTGTCATGTGATAAGTTTAGGGTAGGCTCAAGGGTCGCCGCAGACTAAACCGGTTCAACGTCGGACTCAATCCACTTACATCCACTTACATCTGCAGGTAAAGTCCTTCTTGGTCCTGCTTTTTCGTCTTTCCATCCAGGACGTCATGTAAGCCAATGGACAAAGCATACATAACTCATCAGACGGGTGGCGACCTCGTGATCTCGTGGACTCACCACCACATCCATATCTCAGACCAAGAGGATTTATAGCCACAAATGGCCCAGGGAGTACTTCCGACGTAGCGGCCGACAATATGACACGCTGAGCCACGTATCTCTCAAGGGGCCCAGCGGTCTCTCAAATACAAGCTTTGGCCCGGTGTCACCACCTTGAAGCTTTGGGCGCCCCTACTCTTTGACCACGCATGGCAGGGGCAAGGCAACATACCCACAGCCACATCGCAGGTGGGTGTGCTTTTCGCACTGAGATGTCTCAGACTATGCCAGGTCGCTTTGTGTTCCCTGCATACATATAAACCCTCGACGTGCAGCGACATACAGCAAAGTCGTCACCCTCTCTCCATAGCTTTCCCCACGAACCACACCATATCTGCAACTATGGTGAGCATTTCACTCCTTGAGACCACACACATTACCGTTACGGGGCTGACCGGGCGGTTCAGTCAACCGTTGACGCATTAGCCATTCGAGTGTGCATGCTGCAGGGTCGACTCTGGAAGGAGCATGCCTCAGGAACCAGTCTCAGCCGCTGCAATTGCATCAAAGAGTTGACCAGCCTTGTCTACGATAATGCCGAAGACTCCCGAGGGGTGTGCGTTCGCGCCGAACTTCCAATTACTCTCCTTTCCATCATGCAGGACGGACATACCTACAAAGACCCAGTGCGTGCGCCTTTCCTACCAGCATTCCTTTCCGGGTAAACGTGCTAACTTGTTCACGACAGGGTTACTGCTTGCGCGTTGTGGACCTTTTCGCCTACATTATAGCGCCCGCGTGCTTTGGGCACGAACCTATCTTGAAACCCGCGGCCGACCTCGCGCTTGCTCGGGGCGCCAATCTGTGGCAAACGATCTTCTCTATGCGACGTGAGATCGCTACGGGAACCCGTGAAAATGCAGGCCTGAGGGTGGCTTTCGCAAGACTCATCAAAGCATATAATAATCTATACATCAGGTTCGCAGTCCTTCGCGTACATCAATAGACCATTCGAGACTAAGCTACGATTCATCGACTCGCAGGGGAGAGTACCCAACGTTGCTGGATACCCATTTCGGTCATTTTGTGCTCTACGCTTGGGTGAACCGCGTGACATCCGGCACGAACGACACAGCGCTGCAGACCTTCTACTCTCTATGCAGGACTTCGACGCTATCGGAGCGCAATAGCTTCTATCTGACCGCGGCGAAGTATTGTGGCGGCGCGGATGCATTCGCAAACCGGTTCAAATACGATCTCAGCCAGGCGGACCTTACCAAGGAACACTTCGTCGACTGCACACGCGCTCTATCTGTCTTCTGCTGCTGGACGTTCGGAGAAGATCCTATTGCGCAGTCCTTCGCTGAAAATGGCGTATTGGAGTCTCTTTACGACGCGTTGCGGAAACAAACCGTCTCGCTGTCAAAAAAGGAAGAATGGAACGCAATTCGCGAATTGCCAGTTTTCTTGTGGTGAGTGTATGCCTCTGTTGTCCCAGTTTCTGTCTTATCGAGGGTGCGCAGGGCGACGTTCCGTAGAACCTTCAACCCATCCCCTCTCGAAACAAACAAGAACATAGATTATCTGCTCTTCTTCATGTCCCGCGGAGCTATGTACTGTCCTATATATGACTGCGTTGAGGGCGTTAACACGGGTCAGTCATCCCATGTCTTGGAGTATTTCGCCCACTGACAAGCTGCGCAGATGAATGGCTACAACTCTTCGACGACGTCCGCAAATGGTATTTGACGAACAGCATGCACGGGCCCAATTTCAAGGCCCTGAACAAAGCCGTACAGTGCTACTGGAAGTCGACCGCCGAGATCTTGAACGACTACATTACTCGGGGAGAGATCCCTCGTAGTAATCCTAATATGATGAAGATTCTGGATGCTTGGAACGAAATGGGCCACGATTTTGGTCTTGAAACGCGTTTCCGATGACGGGGCTTCTGCATGTATTCGCTCTCTTGCATTCATCATGTATCGGGCTAGAATATGCATTTCAATATAATGTATTGCCTAATATCAAACTAGTCTTTCTGCTACGATCTGAATGCGAACCACGTTTCACGCGAAGGAGCAACATGATGTAATTGGGAGGCAAGAGGTCGAGATAAAGGAAATCACCAAAGTCCGTATAATAAGGAATGTATGCATTGGTGGTGTCCATGAGCCACCAGGTCAATGTAGTCTGCGGGGGCCAGCATCCGACATCGACCATCTACTCAGCACGCCGGACCTTCAGCGGGACACGCGGGCCCGACTCGCCCAAGAACTTCGGCCGGGGCAGCAGCGACACATGTGCATCAAGCTTCGTCTGCGAGGGGTCCTGGAGCTCGAAAATATAGTCCCTGATCAGCACCGAGAGGACCGCCTGTGTGCGCCGTACCCAAAGCAGAGTGAGCCACCGCCTTCCCTATGAAGAACATTCAGCCTTATGCTGCGCACCTTGAATTCCGCCACCGCAAAGCCCTTCCCAAGGCAAATCCTCGGCCCATCACTGAACGTCAGCAAATGCTTATACCCCGACACCTCATGCGCCGGCACGCCATCCACGCCCTGCAGCCACCTTTCCGGCTTGAACTCCCTCGCATCGGGGCCCCACAGCGCAGTCGACATGTTCATCGCGCGGATCGGCACGGTGATCTCGGTGCCCTTCGCGACGACGACGCTGTCCGTGAGCGCGCCCGCGGCCGTGCGCACGGGCGCGCCGAGCGGGATCACGTCGTCCTCGACCGCGACGCGCACGCCCTGCGGCACGGGCGCATGCGTGCGCAGGATCTCGTGTACGACGGCGTCGAGGTACGGCAGCCCGTGCGTGAGCTGGTCCCAGGAGGGGTCGCTGGCGCCGAATTCGGCGAGGAGCTCTGCGCGCAGTTTGGCTTGCTTGTCCTGGTGGCGCGCGAGTTCGATGAGGGCCCACTGCAAGACGATGTATTGTCAGTGTCTTAGCAATGGTTTGATTTTCAGCGCGGACGTGCGTACGGTCATGCTGACTGGAAAGAGAATAAAAATCAGTGCCACTCAGACTAAGAACCATTCGCGAAGGCTTACTGGACGTGGTCTCATAGCCAGCAACGATGAGAATTTTCATCTTGCAAAACGATGAATACGAAGTTTCCTCCAGATAGAAAATCTACTCACATCAGCCGAGACTTCCTCCGCCGTCAGACGCGTCGCAGACTGCGAATCGCCCGCCTTCACTGCAAGACGGCGCCTAAAGTGGTCAGTAGCCCTTCTGCCCAGGGATGGAGAGAAATGACGTACACAGCAGCCCAAGCACCGACCGATCTCCCGCCTCCGCGCCTTCATCATGCTCCTTCTTAAATTTCGCGAGCAGCTCCTCCGCAATCTTGCCCATGGTGTCATTCAGAAGGCGGATAGTACCCTCGCGCTTGTTCGGAATCATATTCATGACAAACCGCGGCAGGAGAGGGCGGATCAGAAAGAGCAGGGTGGACGGCGTCGAGCCGTCGAGCTCGGAGAAGGAGTCGAAGATCTTGCCTACGAGCGCGGGCTCGCCCCGCAGGCAGCCGAAGTCGTGCGAGAAGCCGGCGAGACCGATCGAGTCAAGCCTACCTCAGGTTCACTGTATTGAGTATTCTTCCCAGCATCAGCGGAAGGAAGGGTGGTACGCACGAGATATGGTTCATCCTAGAAAACATGTCAGCTCATGCCTCATATCGTAACAATTAAGTAAATTGCATACATACCAATGCTGCACCTCGATTATGCACTCACCCTTCTCGCTCGACTCCAACCAGCCATCCCAAGCCGCCTTTACCTGACCCCCAGAAGAAATTCTCAATGGAATGAAACCCAACCCAAATCGAACCCGACCCTAACCCACCTTGTACGCAGAATCAAAGAACACATAAGTGATCTGGCGGATCGCCGCATTGCTAAACCCCGGAGTCATCGTCTTGCGCTGTCTGCACAAGACGTACAAACCCCAAACTCAGCATTCCCTTCAACTCACAACAACGAATCAACGACGAACCTCTTGTGCGAATCCCCATCCGCCCAAAATATCCCCCTGCCCAACTACACTCCCATCCCACCCTCATCAGCTACCACCCCACCCTCAATAACCACAAACCGACCACTCACCAGCCTCTCCGACGCCGCCTTCGACGCCGCCCTCTGCGTATACCCATACGTATCCTTCGCATACACATGCGCCACCGCGCGCGGATCACACAGCACAATGCTGTCCCTGCGCATCTTCCCGGGCAGCACGTACGCCCCGCCATAGCGCTCCGCCCACTCCTCGAACACGCGCCCGCTGAAGCCCGTCTCGCGCGTGTAGAGCCGCGCGGCGGGCCCGCCGAGGAAGGTGCTGCGCGGGGGCCCGCGCAGGCGCGTCGTGTGCAGGCGCCGGCGGAGCGCGCGCACAAGTGTGTAGAGCGCGTAGGTGCCCGTGAGCGCGAGGAGGATGTCGATTGGGGGGAGTGCCATGCTTGTGCTTCTGTGGAGTAGCGGTCCTGGTCTGTTAGAGTAATGAGAGGGAGAAAAAAGGCAAAGGCAAATAAGAGCGTCGAGCGTCGAGCTTCGAACCCAGAACGAGTATACCCAGCAGCCCCAGCCCGCCCCGCCTTATATACACACCCAAATTAGCCCAGAACTCAGCACCCATACCTGCGACTGCGCGCGGTTGCACCGAGATAAGCGCACCAGATACAGGAGGGCGGGTGGCCGGCAGCGCCGGGCAGGTGCTTCTCCCAAGCTTCTCCTCCGCACGCACTGGCAGCACAATCTCAACGATACTTCATGACGGCGACTTCCACGAAGGCTGGGAAGTGTGCGGGGTGCGGATGCTCCGGGGCTACGAGGGCGTGTTTGCGCGTGTTTGGAGAAGGAAGGGTGTGCCGGTGCTGGCCCGTGCTGCCTCGTCCAAGGCAGCAGCACATATCAACTTCATTCATCCACAGGCATAGTGTTGCATCTATAAAGACCTCGAAAAAAAATCGAAATCGTCAGACCCGAACCGCAAATATCACATAAAACCCACATACTTATGGTCAAACGCGAAGTCGAGTCGCCGCTCCGGACACGCCGCCGGCCCCTCGCGCCCCGACGGCGCTGCCCCGGCGTCCACCTCCGACAGACTTCGCGCCGTCCGACGGGGACACTCACCACCTCCGTCCACCACCACCTCCAATTCCTACTCACACCACACCGGTACCACCAGCCCCGAAATCAAAATCGAATTCCAAAATCCCCGTGTATAAGCAATCAAGCGCCAAATAAGTATAACACACACACACCCGGACCGGCACAAATACATAAGGCCTCCACCATATATAACAACTATTAACATTAGCATTCCTGCGCACAGCACCACCCCGACCCCTTCAATCCAATAAATTACACGCCCGCCCGTGCTGCGTTTTTTGTCCCCACACACCACCCTTGTGCCGCGCACCGGACACCATGCCCCGCGCTACGACCCCTCCGGCCCGCCCAACGCGCCCGCCAGCGACGGGTCATACACCTGCACGTGCGCCGGCGCGCCCGCATACGGCGGGTTCGGGTTGAGCAGCGGCGCGAAGGACGCCGACGACGGCGACGGGCGCGCCGCGTCGCCCATCACCTGCCCGTTCGCGACGTGCGGCGCGTGCACGTGCTGCGGGTGCTGCTGCTGGGGCGTGTGCTGCTGGGGGGTGTGCTGCTGCTGCTGTTGTTGCTGCTGCTGCTGTTGTTGTTGCTGCTGTTGCTGCTGCTGCTGTTGCTGCTGCTGTTGTTGTTGTTGCTGCGACTGGACGTGCTGCGCCTGCTGCTGCTCGTGCTCCGGCGGCGGCCCCAGCGAGCCCATCACCGCCTCCTCCGGGCCCTCCGGATCCTCCCTCCTCAGCCCGCCCTCGCCCATCCCGTCCTCGCCCGCGCCGCCCGCATCGCCCGCGCCCTGCAGGCCGCTCGCGCGGCCCTCGACGCGGCGCACGAACTCGCCCCACACCGCGCGCTCGTCGCGGCCCATCTGCTCAAACGCGGCGCGCACGTCCTCGCGCGCGCGGCGCCACACGCCGCGGTGGCGGCACACCGTGCTCTTCACGTACCGGCACCCGAACACGCGCTCGAACGCCGCGCGCTGCGTCAGCGTCGGCATCTGCGCGATCAGCGCGTCCATCTGCTTGAACCCGAGCGCGATCTCCGACACCGTGTAGTCGTTCGGCCACCGCTTCAGCGGCGGGTGCGGGTGGTACGGGATCGGCGCCGGCGTCGTGTGCAGCTGCGCGGGCAGGTCGTGTGGGTGCGCGTGTTGTTGCTGTTGCTGCTGTTGTTGCTGCTGTTGCTGTTGTTGCGAGTGCGGCTGGGCAGCTGACGGCGCGTACATGCCGCTCTGCTGGTAAAGATACGGGCTCTGCGCCTGCTGCTGCTTCGACAGACCAGCGCTCGGCGCCCGGTGTGCGGGCCCCGCCGTCGTCGGGCTCTGCAGGTGAGGCTGCTGCCCCGGCGGCGTCGCGTGCACCGTCAGCTGCTGCCCGTTCTTCGGCGTCGACAGGTTCTGCGGGTAGCTCTGCTGCTGCGCGACCGGCACCGCGTACGACTGCGCCGACCCGCGGTAGATGTCCGTCAGGTAGTATTTTGTCGCCTGCGGGGAGGGGTCCGGATCGGCGGCGGGGCGCTTGAGCGAGTTCGTGCCGTTGGAGACGGGCAGAAGCGGAGCGCGCTGGGATTCGACAGACTCGGAGTGCGAGTGGGAGTGGATATGGGTGTGATGGGGGTGGTGCGAGTGGTGAGGCTGCATGGCGACTTCCTCAGCGATACCAGGGCATTCGTCCTCAGATAGACCCTCGAGAAGGCTTTGGCGAAGGCGATAGAGGATGCGCTGCTCGCTCTCGACAAGACGCACTGTGTTGATCATGTGCTGCTCCCATTGGCCTGTCTGCGGATTGTAGGCGTCTACATAAGACTCCTCGCTGAGCGATAGCGAGCTCAAGAGGGACGGGAAGGACGAAAGTTGCAGGAATGGGAACGAAGGCAGCGGGTGCAGAAGGCGCAATGGGGTCGTGTGTGCCTGGCGTAAGGAGGGCCGGTTTAGCAGCGCAACAGGCCATGCTATGTGCAACTCGCCTTGTACCAGATAACGAGCATGACAGATCGCTTGTAAAGCTCCTCGGACTCGTGCGGGCCTGGCATCTGGATATGACTGTGGTGGTTGTTTGGCGCGAGACCGTTCACGCCGTGGTCGTCATTCGCGTACATGATGTTGGACCCATCGGGTGCGTGCGAGAGGTTCTGCTGCATCTGCGGGTGCATGGAGGGGTTAGGGGCCATCCCTGCCGGCGAGGCCTGCGTCCGCGAAAGTGCGTGCGCCGCTTCCATGGTGTGGTCCGAACAGACGCCAGGAAATCGAGGAGAAACAGTCGAGGATCTGCAACGACGCCATCGATGATAAGGAGGACGAAAAACGAAATTTTACGCGTGGCCCAACAGGAAGACAAGAGACAAGACGAGGGGACCGTAGACGAGGCAGGAGGAAAGGGGGATGAGAGAGGAAATGATGGAGGGGGGATGGACTCACCGTGGTCTCTGAGGTGCGTGTGGTATGGTGGACGATGGCTGCGTGCGTGGAACCGCCGAGTGACCGTACTCGTGGACGCTCCGCCGCCCGGTCCGCCGCTCCGCTGGTCCATCAAACGCTCAGTCAGCGCCACATCCGTCCGACTCTGGTCTCCCCGAGTCATCCATCCTGACCGCGGTGGACTAAGCAGCGAGGAGGAGAAGGTATAAACGACATAAAACCCGGTGGGCGAATACTCATAAGAAATTCAGGAATTCATAAACAAGGGCCAGCAAAGGAATGCGAGCACGTGTGTCGATATCGCAGGTAATTTACGGCAATAAATTAGCTGCACTCACAATGAACGTGAGGAAAAGACCCGAGGCATCGATAGAATATATTCAGCAAGATCATATACATGCATCATGGCTCATAACGATAAGTGAGCACAAACTGATACTGCGCTTCAAATACCGGCACGAGAGATACGTAGACGCCCCGCCGGATTCTCTCTCGGCGACCCGCTCCAGTATCAAGCTAGTTCGATGCCTCTATTCTCAAGCCCTCAGCGCAAAGCGAGTGCTATGACGGAACCCCGCCGCGACGGCAGCCTTCACTTCCTTTTTACCCATTGGCAAAGCATCCTGGTCAACCTTCGGCTTCTCCGGCGCCCGCAACTCCGGCGACGGAGGATGGTGCACGAATTCCTCTAGAGATCGCAAAGTTTCTCCCAGGACCGTGTCGTAGCCACCGATAACAAGCCTGACGTCAGATTCAGCGCCGAACGCATCTCACAAGACGCCCAAACACGAACCAATATATCATCCGCGCCACGGTTTCTCGATCCTGCAAAAACGGCATAAGCTCCTTCGTCTTCCGTATCACCTCCTGCCGCGTCTCCGAAAACCCCAGTATCGCGCTGCCACATATCAGCCACTCATTCCAGCGCTTTCCGTCTTCCGTATTCGCAGGTTCTCTCTTCGCATGAGAAACCACGGGCTCCGGCGAGGATGTGTACTCTGACGGGGGCGCATGCAGTGTGCTAACCACGCTCGGAGTCGTCACTGTACTGACAGTCTCACTCACAGGCATGCGCGGAGGCTGCGATCCAGGCATAGCCATGGACCCTCGCACCCCTCTTAGCCACTCCGCCAGCCGCCTCTGCCTTGCAGGATCGCTCACAGCAGGGTTCATGATCTCGTGGATCTGGTCCACACCGTCCGCCGTCGCGAGGCCGGGGAACTCCGCAAGCAGGTGCGCGTACATGCGGCGCACGAGGCCCAGCAGCTCGTTCTCTACCATGGCGAGCGCGCGCGCGCGGAGGACGGGGTGCTGGCCGAGCGTGGCCACGGCGCGCTGGTGGGTCGCCGCGTCGCGCGGCCGGAGGAGGTGCGCGCCGCACTCGAGCAGGGAGAGGAGCTGTTTCTCTTGTTGCGCCATAATGAAGACGTCGAGCGCCACAGCAAAGGCGTCCGGGGAGGAGTACGCGCGGTTGACCAGAACTTGATGCAGCCGTGCACGCAACGCATCGAGGGGCTTCCTCGCCACGCGCAGGATCATCTCATACAGCTCGCGCTCGGGACGCAGTTTGAACAGAGAGACTGCCTGCGCGGTGATAGCTTCGCCCAGCTTCGGCAGAGATGATCTCATAGTCGGAGTCCAGTACGGCACTTGGGCGCATTGCGACGGAGAGGGCGACGATATCGACTGCCCTTGATAGTGCCACACAACGCGGCCATTCTGAGTCGACTCAGCGCTAGCTCCAGCCTCGACAGCATCCGAAGCGAGTCTAGCCCAATGGTCAAGTCCAGCAGTCCGTACATCCTCCAGGACAGCCCAGCCGCAGACATTCACCATCTCCTTGAGCATATCTTGTATCCGGCTCTTCTCCTGCTCGGAGCGGTACGTCAGGATCGTCAGCAGCACGTCCCGCCAGACCCAGAGTGTCAGCCGGCACAGACCCCTGATCCCATCGACGTCGACGCGGCAGAGATTCCGATTCGCATTCCCCATTCTGAGCTGTCGCGGGAGCACAGTCGCGCGCAGCTGCAGAACCTGGCGGGCGCGCCCGAGCTCGCTGCAACCGTGACCACACCGCATCAGCAACACATGTACAAGAATCCTGCATCTCGACAACTCGGATGAACATGCACCCACCAGTCCATAGCCGCGATCGTCCGCACAACATACACAAGGCTCTTCTGCGCCTCCTCCGCGTCGAACCCCGTCCAGCGATCATGCGCCACCCACCACATATCGCCCAGCCAGCGCGCCACGCTGTGGAAGCACTGCAGCAGCAGCTTGCTGCCGTCGTTCGTCGCGGTGCCGGTGGGCGCAGTTGCGTATGCGGCCCAGATGGCTTTGATCTCTTCTGCTCTCGCGTCGAAGTGCAGGTCGGAGATGGGCGCGCGTGCTGGGCGGGGTTGGATTTGCGGTGCGGAGTCGAGGATGTCTGTGGATAGCGTTTCGGGGAGGCTGTCGAGGAGCGGGAGGAGGTGGTTATCTTGGGGTTCGTGTCTCTGCTGCGACGGCAGAGACTGGTTTACCTCTCGAGACCTATCGTTCGAGTCAGTTAACAATGAACCGGGTCGCTGACGAGTAATCTCTGCGGACCTCTGAGTACTTGGTCCTGCCGCCATAAGTAAACGGTTATCCGAAAGCAACAGGTAGGGAGGAGAGGAAAAGAGGGGTTGCGAAAGACAAAAGACTCCATCCAAGTACAATAGCTGCCTTTATAGGGCACGCCTGGCGGAGGCGCGTGACCCACTTACAAGCGCCAGGATGATTATGATGATTGCGCGAGAGCCATGCGTACCCAGGCCTGTGATTCCGGCGCAGAAGCCCGATAACGGCCGCAGTGATCACATCGTCGTTGTTTGATGAACCGAAAGGCTTCGAGCAATTACTGATTAGATGTACTCGCATGATCATGACAATCCGGTACCGGTGCTTCTCCATCAAACGTCTTGATCTAGGAAAGAAGTTGATTTGCATCCGACGCCGGCAGGGCGGCGTTCTCGATGGTCAGTAGAAATAGCACGCGCGTCGAAGTACGAAAGCCAAGTCAGTCTATTTCAAGCGATCATGCTCACCGGCGGCTATGTGCTGACTCTAATCAGTAGAAATGCGAGATAGCTTCCGAATCATTGATTGGATGCTCAAGGCTTTCTTCAATATTGTACAAGACAGTTTGTGCACGCAGCAAACGCCGAACTCCAGCAGACGGTTACGAGACGGACAACGCTCGACGATCCCTAGGTCCAAACATCAGTGTGCATCAAAGACCCTCAACTTGTCAATGCACATACCTCGGCAGCCGAATTCACGTCGTTGTTCTCCATTTACGCGACCGGCGTAGGCTCCGCGCGCGCCATCCGGCAACCACCAGCTTCAAGAAAGACGGGTGCATCAGAACGAGCACTACTGCGCGAAAGAAACGCCATTGACACTTACCCGTAATTCCTTCACCGACGCACTGAATAGGCTCAGGCGCGGCCATAGCAAGCGAAGCGGCGATGAGAGCGACGAAAGATTTCATGTCAGACTAGGGTGAAGTTGGATGCAAGTCCTGCACGTCCAGCAGCATTTTGTACCTTTACCCCGCGTCTACGGCATGCGCATATCCCTGCATGGGCGGCGTCGCGCTGCGAATGTCCAGCCCGAAAAGCTTCGATCGTCGATTCTACAGGACCCGCTGCATGTGCTCGCCATCGCCCAGCGCGGCGCAGACCCTTGCGTCGTATGCTAGTAGACTGCACGGATCATAGGTCCTGTGAATGAAATGCGGTTTGTTGTAAGCAGTGCTGAGTTGGGGAGACTCGGATCCCTTGATGGAGATAGGTAGTATCAGCGCGCTGGTGGGGTATGCATAGGAGAATTTGCACAACCCTGACGGGGTCAACGTTATGTAGCGAAGATTCCGCGAAGCAGCATGCTGCAGGTCGTGGGACGACTGCCCTGAAATAAGATATGTTATAGTATAAGTAATGTCGCAAAAGGCACATCGTTGTAAGATTTTGATGGCAATCGACTGACGGCAACTTCCGTCAACTTCTCGAAGCTGATCGCATGAACCATTCAATATCAGTGCCATTCAATCCGCCCCGCACTAGTACTGCTTCCCGCTCGCCGCTCAGCATGACCTTTTCCTTTCGTCCTTCCAATGCCCCAAAATTCGGAAGTCGCAGTGGAATCGGTCCAGATGTACGCGGCGATTAGATCTTCTGTTGGGCATATATATTACTGCCTGTGCAGGTCCTCCGCCGGCACGTCATGTCCCCGAAGCAACCCATTCGCGTGTGGAGATTCGCACTGCTCGTGGTACTGCACGAGCGGGCTTCAGAGCGAATAAGAGGCCGCCTCGATCTGAGCAGCTGGATCGTAGCACAGACGCACTTAGACTCGCGCTCATGTTATTTCTGGCATGGTATAATCATGATTCATGGACGTAGCGCCTAGGTATCATAATGGTCGAGAGCAACATATAAGAGGACAATGGTAGTGATGAGATGGTCGAGGAAGAGATGACGAGGAATAGATGATGTGTTGTACTGGAAACAGAGCCCGGAGAAAAAGTAAAAACGTAACTATACGTACCAATGTGCTAATTGCTACAATCCGTGGTATCAATACATGACAAAGTAGATCCTTTACTTCCGACGTTCATCCCTGGCAGGGCAGTTGTGGCGGTCCATCGCCCACTTCTCGTTGATTCTCCTCAAGGGCGTTCCGCAGAACCGGCATTCAGGTGCCTCGCGGTGTAGGTCGAGGTAGTGCATCGCCAGGGTGTTTTTGCTGGCGAATGGCAGGAAGCACTTTGTGGAAACCGGAGGGTCGAAAATGCATTGAAATTTGCCATCGTCGGTTTCGCACTCTGGGTGAAATTCTTTTAGGTGTGTCCCCATTTTACAGCGTTTCGCCACGACGCTGGCACCGCAGCCCGGAATTGGACATTCGATCACAGGACCAGAGTTCGAGGCCCCGCTCGAAGCAGAGCTCGAAGCCTCGCTGGAAGTAGGGCTCAGGGCAGCCGGCTGGGCGGTGGCCTCCAGTCGTGCGGCCGTAGTCGACCTGGAATAACGCAACGAGGTTCGGTCTCTCGGAATAAAGGATGCTTGAAAATGAAGTACTCACCTCTGTGGCCTCTGTGGCCCAGAAGACGGCTCACGCGCGGGCTGCGGGGCTGCGACACCGAGGATGTTTCTAGGGCGCAGAGCGTCAGAAACCAAGTAACTCTGGACGTTCACGAGCACTTACGCCAATGGAAATAGTTGACCTGAAGATGCCGCACCTTGAGGCTGCTGGAACCCAGGATTCGCGCCCGCGACGTTCGAGGAGGCTTGCCTACGCCCGGGGTACCGTTGGCGCAGATTTTGCCGGGCCGACACCGGAGGAGCAGTGTTATTGTCCGAAGTGGGAGCCAAATGCTGATTCGTACGACCAGGAGGGGTCGAATCAGAAAGCTGACGGTAAGATTGCGGCTGGACACGATGGGCTCGGGGATAAACATCGCCCACGCCAGTCTCGACGAGCACCGGAGGAACAGAGTTATTGTCCGAGGTGCGAGTAAAATCTTGATTCGTATGAACAGGAAGGGTCGACTCGGTAGGAGAATGGTAAGATCGCGGCTGGACACGATGGTTTCGGGGATGAGCATTGCCCGCGCCAGTCTCGACGGGGTGCGAAGAACCGGGAACCGGCACGGAGCCTTGCCAGGAAAGGGCAGCGTTCGAAGACTGTCGGACCTGTCGCGAGCTGATCTCGGCATTGTATGCTCCCGCCTGCCAGAGCTGTTGCGGGCTGACGTTAGGCATACAGGACGCCGTCTGCGGTGGCTGCTGCAGGCCGACACTAGAAGCGTATGATGCCGCCTCCGACCACTGAGGCGGGACCGCGCTATAGATACATGGCACAACCCGAGACGAGCCTTGCAGGCCCATGTTGATATTGTATTGCGCAGCCTGCCGATACTGTTCCTGGCCCGCGGTCAAGGTGTATAGCTGCGACGAGCGTTGGGGGTCCATGTTTGAAACGTGCGGTGGCATCTGCACGTAAGAGGCTCCCGCGCCTTCATGCCCATACTGTGCGGCAGCGTATAACTCGTGGCGTTGCATATGGCCAACAGAGGAGCCGGCGGGTACGGCCGGCTGCAGAGGAGCGTAGTGGACGTCGTGAGCACCAGAACGTCCTCCGGCGCTGGATGGATAACCCGCATGCCCGTGACCGCCCATAGCGTTGTACGTCGCTGGGGCAACGTTAGCGTAGGAGTTGTTCGAGTTCTGAGGTTCGGCTCTCGCATGCGAAGCGGCAAAGCCATTGTTCATATTGTTGTACTGGTAGTTATCAGGGAATTGCTGGAGGGAGGCATTGTATCGATGCCCAGAGACCCCGACGGGGTTGGGGTCGGGTACGGCGTAGGTGGCTCCGTAGTTGGCACCGAAGCTCGCGTTGTGTGCGGCCATATGGTTGTTCTCGACGAAGCCTCGACCAATTTCAGCATGCGGATCGGCCTGCTGCTGGTTGACCTGGAAGTACTGCAGGTCGCACCCAGCGGCGCCGAAGGAAGTCTGGTCGTAGCCGGTAGAAAGGACTTGAGATGGAACGCCTGCGGACTGTGGCACCAAACCCTCAAGCATGCTGCTTTCCCCAGAAGGCCAAGAAGCGTCATACGCGGCGGGAACATCAGGCTGCATCGCCGGGTGGACACTGGCAAAAGTGGACTGCGAGAAATCGCCTTGCGTGGGGGTGGCATCCGGCGTCGTCGGGTGAGCGTCCACATTGGCCGCGCTGGCGCCGTCGTATGGCGATATCAGATTGGCGGGAGGCGCGTTGGGAGAATGAAGACTGGAACCGCATCGGTCAGCGTATCCTAAACAGGTAAAGAAAGCGGAAGAAAGGCTTACGTTGCAAGAGCTGCAACGTCGGGCTCATTGCCATTGTCCACCGCCCGCTCCTTCCCTTTTCGGCTGCCGCCCGTCTGCGGCGTGGGGCCCTCCAACGACTGGATCGACTCGGGAGTGCCAACGGCACCGGTGCTTGAAGGAGTTGCGGTCGCGCTGGAGCTCCTGGAGGTGAAAAGACGATCAGATGACTTGGTGGACGCGGAAGGGGCGGTGGCATACAGGGACGGAAGGTTGGAATCAGGCGAGCTTAGACGCGTTCCGGACGCGTCAAAGGCACCAACGGCCCCGACGGGAGTTGCGTGGATTTCGTTCGTTTGATGGGTCGCGGTATTGAAGCTGTCGAAGAGGGGGGAGAGGAGCGGGGGGGAGACATCAGTCGCGGCCAGTCAGGACGTGGAGATCAACCTACCTATAGTTGAGAGACTCGTCGAAGAGGGGTTCGATCGGCGGCATATGGCTGCTACTGAAGATGAGATGAGAGTCAGACATATGAGCAGGCCGTTAGAAGGGCAGGGCGACTCACGGCAGCTCAAGTTCCGAGACGGCGTCGTCTTCTTCGCGAAATCGACTCGTGAAAGGCATATCTGAGGTGTAAACCAGAAGAGACTGCTGTGATAGAGGAATGGAAGTGCTGTGTAGCGAGGATGAAAGTGGGTGGTATGTGAGTGGATGAGGGAATGGAGGGCGGAAACGCGCGAATTCAAGTCGCGACAAGCGCCCGTGTGAGTGATGTCGATGCGTAATCGGGCAATGAAGTACATTGTGGATTTTGATCGACTCGCGACTTCAACAGCGCGTCGGCGTCGTCACATTGAGAGGCACAATATGCCCCATTCAAATTGTTGAATTATTGTTGCCCCCTACCTTTGACTACAAGAATTTGTACGATTGTCTCTATGTAGTGAATTTTTTTTAGCTCATCATTCCTCTTATCTTCTGCTAGGACTCACAATATTTCGGCCGCGACACATGCGGTCGTACCCGGTCCTCCGATGGCCAACCAAGTCGCCACGCATGTGAAGATCACGCCCATTTCTTTCCGAGGCGTGTACTCAAGCAACCTTTTGTACGCGTCAGCGTGCGGCATCCGTGCTCTGTTCTGCTGCTCGGACACGACACGAATGTCGACACATGATTTACAACCTCGTGCGATGGCGCCGATGCGAAGTGCACTGTGTGCCACTTGCCCTTCCCATCGCGTCTCGCTTGCGAGAAACGATCTTGTTTTAGCAGCGAAGAACGGAACCCATAGGGTGGGCTTTGCCATCTCGTTGCGGTATTCTCGGCCTGTTCTCAGAACATCCTGGAGATGCTCTCACCAATAGTCTTTCTCCATCGAATTGCACAGTTGGCGCTTCTGGGAGGACATTCTCACTCTCCAACTTGTAGGCAACCTGGAGGCCGGCCTATGAGGAACCTTAATGCATAAGCTGTAGGTTCAATTTTCGTTTTTGTCCCGGATTCTTACCTGAAAAAAAGACTTCTCCGCACCAAGCACACGATTCATATTTTCGAAGTTTGAATCCAAACTGCACTCAACATAATCATCACTGCTGAACCTGCGCTACAACAGTGCTACGATGAAGCCGACTTTCAAAAGCCGTATAACCTGAACGCAACTCCGTGAGCCAGACTTATCGATTATAAGATTGTTGGTGCGATCGTTTCTACTCACCATATCTGTGCGCTGCAGACGCCTCCCAGCACCACCTATCGCCAGCTCATGTCACCCCGTCTACCGATCTTCCACCTGAGTGCTGCCAGAACCAGTGACGACTCCGCGCATGCGTCACCATGCCGCACGCAAGCAGAGAGCTGTAGAGACTGGAAGTGAGCCTGACTATACTCGCCTCTGGCTTACCTCTCCTACGATGGGCTGCCTGGACGCAGCCCAGGATTTCATTGCTCCTGAGAGGACATTTTGTGGCCGTCGCGAAAGAAGGGGCGTCGCCTCAACACGGCGACAGCGAAGTTGATCGCCGTCGACCGGGACTTAGTCACGCCTCACAATTCTAGTGTATGGTATCATCCTTATTGTCCATTCACTCTGAACACCCTCAGCAGCTCCCGTGTCCGACAAGAGAAAGCGAGACAAAAATTGCAATTTTCTTGCTTTTTTCCTTCTTTTTTGTGGACGTGCTCACGCCCCCAGGCTGCGAACGGTGGTCTCAGGGCTGCCATCGTGGTCTCAAAAGCGTGAGAAGATGAAATGTGGCAAATTGGTCCAAGTCACACGATAAATCACGCGTCGCGATTCAAAAAAAGTATATCTCGAAGCTGGAGGAGCGCTCTAAGTTACTAACCTGAGGTTCATACTTACATCGATTCTATGTGCGCCCCCAATTTTTCGTCGCTACAGAGTTTCGTTCAGGTTCTATCATCCTGGTTTGCATTATAATGAAGCACCCAAAGCACCATGGCTCGAGTAAGTTCGGTCCCGGGCCGGCCGGTCCCGCGTTCCCGTCCTAGTCAAGGGAATAAGGCCTTCACAGGCTCTATAATACTTCGCCGCCTTCATACAGAAGCAGGATTCACCAAAAGTATCCTCGAATTGGTCGCTATATACATACTTTACGGTATGTCAACCGTATCTGTTCAAAGATGCAACTAACTGTATGTTCGTTAATTCTAGATCTTCATCTTCGCCCTTACCTCGGATTCGGAAGTCGGAAAGCCCACTAACGCGACCACCGCCAGTACTAGTGCACCGTCTGGAGCAGTTCAACGTCCAGAGTTTGAAGGATGGCACCACGCTTGTCAAAACGCCAGCAACGCGAGCTGGAAGAACTCTCTGCCTTGAGCGGCGCTCCAGGACTCGAGCTCGAGCCGTCCTCAGAGGACGATGTGGACGATACCCATCTGGTGGTTCCAGGAAAGAGCGGTTTCGCGGCTGTGAGTCCTTCCTTCTCTGTCGTGCTATCATAGCCACGAACTAACGACGCGTGCAGCTTATGAGCGATGAGGTGGAGGACGACGAGTCGGGGCGCAAGACGAAGAAGGTGCGTATTACGCGCATGCGTTTGTGATCATAGTTCTTACCTTCCATCCATGCAGCCGAAGAAGAAAAAGAAGAAGGAATCCAGGGCCGGAACGCCTGCCCCGCATCCACCACTCCCGGTCGCCGAAGAGAAACCAATCCCCGCAGCAGCACCGAGCCCGCCCCAGTCCCAAGCCACACCACCCGGACCGTCCAAGAAAGAACGCAAGGCGCTCAAGAAGCAGAAAGCGAAGGAGAAGAACGAAGTTGACGAGATCGACAAGGCGTTGCAGGAGCTCTCTACAAAGTACGTCTTCCATTCTTCCATCCACTTCCTGCCCTTGGTACAATGAACGAACGTCAGATATCCCGACCTAAAACGCGTCGCAGCCAACCCATCATCGAGCACCTCACCCGCGTCCCACTCCTTCTCCAGCGACCTCGCGCCCCTGCTCGCCGTCTCCCTCACGCACCTCGACCCCGAAGTCGAGTTCCGCAAGTTCTTCGGGAAGAAGGTCGTCGAGGCCTCGCGCTCCTCGTCTGCGGGACCCTCAACTCCCAGCGGCGCCGGCGGGCGGCGCACGCAGCGCTCGAACCTCACGCGGCCGAAGCGCGAGTGGGGTCCGGCGCAGACGCGGGAAGGACTGACCGTGCGCGCGCTATCGGAGGACGAGCTTGCGCACAAAATGGAGGTGAATGGGTGGGAGCCGTTGGAGGAGCGTTGGTGGACAGTCGAGTACAGCAAGAGGTACCGCGGCGCAACCAAGGCGTTCATGGATACCGTGTACTCCGGAAGTGCGTCCTTACTCTTCATGATTTGAAGATTGCCGCGCTGATGATGCAAGCGCGCTAGACCCGGATGGCCTCTTTGCGATATACAGGCGAATGCCATGGCATGCGGATACACTGATGCAGCTCGCGGAGGTGCAGAGTCATAGGGAAGGCACGTGCCGTCTCTCCGCGAGCGAATGCAACGCTGACCTCCCGCACAGACCACAGTCAAGCTGCCGACCTGATCGAACGCGCGCTCTTCGCGTACGAGCGAGCCTTCGTCGGCGCGTTCAACTTCACGAGCGGCAGCAACCGCCTCGACTTCGACCATGCTGAGAACCGCCCGTTCTTCCTGGCTATTCACCGACAAATTATGTATGACTACAACCTTTCATCTACTCGCAGCTTGTGAGTTGCTGACCCTCCCGGACGCGCAGAAACTTGGAACGTCGACGCGTCATGCGGACTACGTTTGAGTTCGCACGGCTCCTATATGGCTTGGAACCGTGGACGGACCCACACGGTGCGCTCCTGTGGCTAGATTTCCTCGCGATCAAGGCGGGCATGAACCAGTGGCTGCTGGACATGTACGCACTGTTCGAGTCGCACGTGTCGGAGAAAGACAAGGATGGCCCGCTCAAAGGCAGAGTGTCAGTGCTCGCTTTGCCGGGGTGGGCGTATGCCAAGGCACTTGCTCTGCGCGCACGAGGCGGAGCCGAGTCTGCGAAGGTCCGTACGACTTCAATTGTAGACTACGTCGAGAGCTCAATATCGTGCAACGTGCAGGAGAGCACGGAGGCGCTGAAACAGGCGATCATGGCATTCCCCTCCGTCGTACCCCTCCTCGCAGACAAAGCCGACATCTCGTTGTCTAGCGAGGTCCGCGGCCACAGTGCGTTCCGCATATTCGTGCCCTCATGGTAAGCCGCGCCTCGTGCGTTATACCACACACACTGAACCCACTCCCGCAGGACCTCCTCCGAACCCGAATCCGTACTGCACCTCCTCTCCAACATCTACGCCCAGCGCTCCTTCAGCATCTGGAAAGAACCCGAGCACAGCACCTGGCTCGCCCAGACCGCCTCTTCCCTCGTCTCCTCCTCCTCACTCCCCTCCAGCGTAACCGCCGGCACCGGGCACGCCGCGCTCACAACCCTCCTGCGCACCTCGCGCGGCTTCGCGCCGTCCGTGTACCGGCACGTGCTCGTGCTCACCGCAGCCGTCGGCGGGACGGCGCTCGCGCAGCGCCTGCGGCCGTTCGTGCCGCAGGCGGCGTCCGCGACGCTCGCGTGCGACCCGCTGCCGCCGCCGACGCGCGTGAGCACGTACGACGCCGCGTTCTTCAGCGGCGCGGAGGACGTGTTTGCGCCTGCGGGCGGCGCGCGGCTCGGCCCGGCCGCGACGCAGCGCCTGCTCGAGCGGCTCGTGCCGGATCCGGAGCTGAGGAGGCAGCTGCAGGTGCGTCGCTTTCCTACGCCCCATTATCTACGGGAATGCTGATGGAATGTGATGCGACAGGCGATCTTTGAGGGCAATCCGGCGATAAGGCGCCAATTTCCGGGCGGGGTCGTGGAGTTTGCGCAGGCGGCGGGGCAGATGCCGGAGGAAGTCCTGGATGACATATTGATGGGTGCGGCTATGGTGGATAATGCTGGGGCGCGCGAGGGTGGGATGCCGGGCGCGATGCCTGGGCAGGAGGGACTGGTGGAGTTGGAGTTCTTGGAGGGTGGTGATGTGGACGATGTGCCTGCTGAGGCGCACGTCGAGCATCCTGTCGAGGAAGGGGATGTGGATGAAGGTGAAGAGGAGGAGGAAGAGGAGGAAGAGGAAGGCGAAGAGGGGGAGGAAGAGGAAGAGTATGTCGCGGTAAGTATATTTATATTCATATAAGTTGGTCGGTCGACTAACCGATTATGTTAGCCGATGCCAGTACGCATATTGCGAAACCTGGTCAATAGGTTTTGGGGAACCACGGCCACAGCAGCAAATGAAGAGGATTCTGAGGAGGAGGCGGACGGAGAGGAAGGACATGAACACCAATAATAACGGCCCGAGAGCAGTGTATCTCTTCAAACTGATGTAGCTATCTTACATGTAGCGATGAGCATGTCTATCCATGCGCAAATCTCTCAAACATTCTGCGTGAAGTAGACCACGTGCACATCATGTGTGTAAGGGGCGCGGGGGGTCTCTTGAAGCACACCGTGCACTACACAAGACTCAGTTATATTACTGAAGCGTGCGGTATGCGAGGTGTACAAAG
>NSJX01000086.1:53738-79030 GCA_002286715.1 Dentipellis sp. KUC8613 | reverse complement strand
TCACTACTTCGCCCGACTCCGACATGCCAGCACATGGCGCGCGCATATATAGCAGCTACGTAGCACTACGTACAGCGTCCAATCATTCGATGTCTGCCCGTACAGATCAGGAATGTGCAGTATGTTGTCCGAGGATACCATCGTGGCGAATAGAAGCTCGATGGTTAGCAAATAAGTATCTCCTGAACCTTTTCTTCTCAGAAAGCTAACTTCGTCTGCCGGTTATTAGCTTTCTGCAGCGGTCGACCTGCTCAAGCTTCTGGGGACGTCGCACGCGCACGGGGCTCGTGCTCTGGTCGCTCGGTATCGGCCTCGGGGCGTCTTCCCACAAGGACCAGGATACTTTCGCATAAGATGGCACGAAAGCGGCCTCAGATGCTCGTAGGGACCCGCTTTTCGCCCTAGCCCTCTCGTACTTCGACTCTCGCCCTTCAAGGTTAGTCGTCGCCGATGTCAGATAATCATTTATTTACTGACTGGCCTCCAGGCTTCTTATACAATGCAGACACGCTCTGATCATAGGGATCAGCCTGATCCTGCATCTGCCCACAGTGCACCTCAGTCTTGGCCGTGAGTATACATCGTCTTCTCTGTGTGCGTACCATCTGGTTGCTGATGCAACCCACCCCGTAGCCAAGACCCTCGTCCGTCTACGGGCACCTGTGCAACCCGTCACGCCCAGCCGACGGGAGAGATACGCGATTATGTGCCGCAGGGCGGTTACCAGCAATATCTCGGCCCTCCCACGCTTTCAGTCACTCCGAACACACCTGCTCTGCCCTCGCACCCCCAGGGGACGGCCGGATCATTTGTAGGAGAGAATGCTCTATCAAACCAAAGCGTGCCTCAGAGTTCAAGTCAGCTGTAAGTCTTGATTACAAATTGTTTCGAGGCTTTAATCTGACTGACATCGTTGTAGACCGGCATCTCGTTCAGGCTCATCATACGACCCTGCTCTGAACGAGGCGTATCTTCGGTTTTTTAATAACGATGGAGCAGATGTCCCACTCCCGGAGGACCAGCCTCGAGAAGGGCCCGCGCAGCATGTGCCGACAGGTGCTTCTACAGCAATGCCCCCGCCCTCACGTCCTGCGTCTCTTCGGCGGCCTCTACGCTCTGCTTCAGGATCTCGTCCATCATCCTCGGCATCGTCGATGATGTCCCTACGGCTCGCGCCGAAGGCTAACGCTGCGCCTTCAATCACCTCGCCAGTACATGCGACGCCGACGTTCTCTCCGCCAACACAGAAGGTCAGCGACACGTCTTCTTCGTCAACCAGTGGTGCACTCTGGGACCCAGCATCGGCGTTCATCGCACCCTCGTCTACATCGTCTGACGCTCCAGGTCTTGTGCGGACGTCTTCCCTGCCTCGTCCCATTCCTATAACACCTCGCGTGGACGGTCCCCATGGTGTGTACAATCGAGATGGTGCTCGTGATCGCCATACCCCACTTCAGTCTGCAGGAATGGGTCCGCAGCCACCTTCGTCGTACTTTCAGCCGCCTCCGCCATCACCAGCAATCATGAACTTTCCTGCATTCCCTCCCGCATGGCACGGCTCATTCCAGGTGCCTGCGATGCCTATGACAGGCTACAGCGACAGTACTCCGTATCACGCCACCGCAGACAACCGGTCTGGTTATCCTCAACAGAGTTCGGATGATTCGTCCGTGTTTCGCTTTTCTGTAGACGACGTAGCGCTGCCAACAGCTCCGCCGCCTGCAGCGGCCTCTGCTGATGCAACGCCGGCCCAGGGCGCTATTATGCCAGACAATGACAACCAGGATCGGTCCCAGTCCATGACGAACGCAGAACCACCGTACCAGGGGATGCCTCCTCCGCCCGTGGAGGGCGCACTCTCATACTCTCCTTTTGGGTCCTTTCCGCAGACGGGTTTATTGATACCCGCAGGAAGCAGTCTTTATACAAGAAGCAGGGTCCCGCAATACCAATCCGTAGCGTTCACTGTCCGTCCGGATTCTCTTACGCCGCAGTCCTCGCAGGTCGCTGCAAACACCACAGCATCGCTTCCTGGGTCATCGCAGCTACCTTCCCGCACGCCCAGTCGTCAGATCGCCGGAACGAGTGCAGTATTTCAGGTTCCTGGTGCACCTCCGAAGCCGGAGAAGCGCAAAGCCTCCGCATCCCCTCCTAGTGACGCTACGCAAGCCAAGGCGCCGAGCAAACGCGCGAGCAAGCGGGCGGACAAGGGCGAGGACAAGGCTGCGGAGCCCAGCGCCGTCCCAGAAGACCACGTTCTGGAGGCTCCTTCCTTGCCAGTCGAGTCGCCGGCGAACGCGCATGCCAGGAGACTGCGAGATGCACGCAGGGCCAGGCGGTTTCAGGAGTTGTATGACGAGATTTTCACAGAGCTGTCGTCGCCGAGAATGGACAGGAACCCGAGCGACGACGACGTGCTGAGAATGTGTATGTTCAATTTCAATTCTCTGGATGTGCAAGCATATACAGTGACTGAGGTGCTTCGGTCGGTAGCCAAGAACGTGGTACATGAATTGAAGGAGACGAATGGCGAACTGAAGCAGAGACAGCGGGAACTCCAATCTCAGGTGCAGACGGCAATTGCTAGATCGGACGGTTTGCAGCAAGACCTGGATGATGCGAAACGGTGGAAAGAAAACGCTCTCCGCACCTTCCAGACGATGAAGTATAGATCTGAGCAAATGATAGAGAAGCTACAAGAGTATACCGTGCAGAAGGGTCGCCTAACGGTCGATTTGCAGGAAGCGCGCGATGAGTTGAAAAGAACTAAAAGCAATTTACAGATCGATACGCAAGAGAAAGAAGAAAGCGATGCTCAAGCGCGGTGGAACGGGGACAAAGTCGAGGAATCCAGCACCGCGAAGCTGCGGCTAGAGCAAGAGCTTCGATCCGTGAAGGCTGAGTTGCAATGGTACCAGAGTCACAATCCCACATGATTTCATAGAACATCTGTACGAGGAATGCATATACAGCTTCAATTATACTACGCCGCTCAATGAGATGTAGGACATGGATCATCTCAGGCCTGCGCGTCGGTTCGCCCGTCGAAGCTCACGGTACTCTACCTGGGCTTCATGAATTCGCTGATCCTGTGCTTTGCTAATTCGTCGGTGTTCAATGGCCTTCCGGTCGCTTTCTTCACACATTTCGGCAATCTCCTTTTTGATCTGGTGGAACTCACTCATTTCTCTTGTCCATCGTTCCTGGAATTCTTTGTCCTCTTTGTCTGCATTTTCCATGGCGTCCTTCATCTTTTGTTGCAATTGGTTGGCATCTTTCATACACATGTCAGTACCCTTAAGCATGCTATATAGATCAGACATACCTTCCCCGAAGTCTCTCCAGAAATCGAGAAGGCCCTGAGCGCGTTCGCGCAATCCGTGGCGCAAGGCCTTTGACCGGTTCAGCAGTTCTGTGTCGTCCTCATCATCAGACTGGTCTGTTGAATGAGTTCCGTCTCCAAAAAGAATGATACATATGACGTACCTGGCAAGAAAGCAAACCCTCAGCGCCCTTGCTGCGAGTTTTACCTTTCACCGGATAGGTGGTCGGAACGGCACGCGTAGGGTTCGGCCGCCTATACACCCCTGGCCTTGAAAATATCGGTAGAAAGCCTTTCGGACGCTCCTTCGGGCGTCGGCGAACAACAACAGGCGATGCACCCGTAGAGCCAGCTGTAGGACCAGGAGACGAATTGGGAGTAGCCATCGGCACAGTAGAACACTGATCAATGGCTTTCACTGTCTGAAGCGAAAGTCAGATTTCGACTCTCCGGCGGGCACGCAGGCTAGATGAGGACTGCATACCTTCGAGACCGGGAGAAATGTGAGTCCTGTAGCTGCATGCAAAAGGGCTCCATCATATATGTATGAAGTTTCCTGTTGGAGGACAAGGGGAAGCCCATAGCAGAACAAGGTAACTCACTGCATAAGTTTTGGCAATTCTCTGGTTTGCCATGGTTGCTAGGTAGATACAGAGGTTTCTTACTGAGGTCCTTTGGCGACGATTAAAATACGAGCGGAGCCTTGTTCCCAAACCGGACACGAGCGTCATCTTCTAGGGTTTTCATTGTCCACCTTCATGCCGCCGCACGATCGTCGTGCTGGGAACAAGGGTAGGTCCTCCCAAAAAATACTCATTTTCTATTGCAGCCAACAAGTTCAGTGCATTATAGTGACACGCATCGAATAACTTACAGGTCATTGCCCACATCTGGTCGAGGCTCTCCGCTACGAGTTTGCCACTGTGTCCAGCGCAAGTACTTTGTAGAGTGCGATGCATTCGGTGAAGTAACTGAGAGTGAGTATACTGGAGAAGAAAGGATAAACATAGAGGAAGATGTTGTAGTCAGACTCAGAGGACTTGGATGTGCCGGTGTTCATGAGCGGGCCGGTGCCCTCCGCAGGCGCTAGTCCCTCAACACGATTCGGTACGGGCGCCAACCAAACCACACCAGAGCCACTAGTAACGATGAGCATCATTGAACTCGACTCCTCTAGTTCCCCCCGGTTACTAGCTCGAACGTGAGCGAGTTTAGACTCTCAATTCCTCCACATGTCTTCCTCTCACGGAATGCCAGTCAAAGACGCTGCCCTGCAAGACAGTCAAGGTCAGGCTCACTCGCCGCAAATGCAGAATTGACGTACCAGGGAATGCCGCCGCCGTCTGCGAATACAGTGCCCTCGTCCTCTCCTTCTTTGGTCCCTGCCACAGACGATTTGTTGACGCCCTCGGGGGGCGATGATTGCACGCGAAGTCGCGGGAGCGAGCGGCGTAATTCATGTTCCTACAGCACCTCCGAGACCGGAGAAGCGGAAGGCTTCTGCATCGCCCCCTAGCGATGCGACGCAAGTCAAAACACAGACCAGACACACGGTCAAGCGGACAAACAAGGGCAAGGGCCAGGCGACGGGGCCCAGGGCCGGGCCTAGAGACACTGTCGAAGAGGTTTCTACCTTACCGGGGGAGTCGCCGGCGGCCGCGCATTCCAGGAGACTGAAAGACGCACGCAGGGCTCGGCATTTTCGGGAGTTGTACGCTGAAGTCCACACGGAGCTGTCGTCGCCAGGATGAACAGGAACCCGAGCGACGACCAGTGCTGACACTGGGTACGTCGATTTCCATTTCATGGATGCGCCGGCATACAGCTGAGGTGCTTCGATTCATAGCAAAGATTGCGGTTCAATGACTGAAAGAGGAAATTGGCGAACTGAAGCACACCGAGCAGATCATCCGATCTCGGTTGCAGAAGATGGATGCTGATCTGCAGGCTTCACAGCAGGAACCGGACGAGAGGAAGCGATGGGGAGAACATACCCACCTCAACCTTCGAACAACGAGGCACAGATTACGGCAGGCAGAAGGGAAGATAGGAAGACTTAGAATGGCGGCCTACTGGTCGAGTTGCAGGGGGAAAGCGGTTAGTCGGAAAGAACTAAGATCATGTTGCGAACCAGAACACAAGAGAAAGAAGAAAGCGATGCTCAAGCGCGGTGGAACGGGAACAAAGCCGAACAGTTCAGCACCGCGAAGCTGCAGCTAGAGCACCAGCCTCGGTCCGTGAAGGCTGAGTTGTAATGGTACCAAACTCGTGATCCTTCATGATTTTCTAGAGCACGCGTATAGGAAATGCACATGTAGCTTCAATTCTACCATGCCTTTCAATAAGATGCAGGACGTGGATCATCATCTCAGGCCGGCGCGTCGAGCATCTCGTCGAAGCTCACGGTACTCCATCCGGGCTTCATGGAGTCGCTGATTCTCCATTTTCCTAATGCGTCGGCTTTCAATGACCTTCTGGTCGTACTCTTCAGCCATCTTGTCGATGTTTCTCATGCTCTGATCAATTTTACCGAGTTCCTCCCTCACGAATCCTTGAAAATCATCACTTTCTTTGGTTGCAACTTCCCTGACATCCTTGATCTCTTGCACCAAATGGCTGGCACCTTTCATATTCATGTCATTACCCGTGATCATGCTATATACATCAGACGTACGTTCCGTGTAGTCTCTCCAGAAATCGAGGATGCCCTGAGTGCCTTCGCGCAATTCGTGGCGTAAGGCGGCGGACCGTTTCAGAAGTTCTGTGTCGTCCTCATCATCAGACTGCTATGTTGAATGAGTTCGGTCTCCAAAAAGAATCATACACATAACGTACTTCGCACGAAAGCACACCCTCAGCGCTCTTGCTGCCAGGTTTACCTTTCACTGGATAGGTGGTCGGCACAGCACGCTCAGGGTTCGGCGACCTATAGCTATACACCCCCGGCCTTGAACATATCGGTAGAGAGCATTCCGGACGCTCCTTCGGGCGTCGGCGAACAACAACAAGAGATCCAGCTGTAGAGCCAGCTGTAGGACCGGGAGAGGAATTGGGAGTAGTCATCGGCACGGTAAAACACCGATCAATGGCTTTCACTGTATGAAGCGAATGTCAGATCTCGAATTTCCGGCGGGCGCGCAGGCTAGATGAGGACTGCATACCTTCAGGACAAGGAAAACCGCGAGTCCTGCACCTGCATGCGCATGCAAAAGGGCTCCATCATATATGTTGCGAGCTTCCTGTTGAAGGACAAGGGGGTGCAAGAGAGGCCCCTTGTTCCCAAATCGGACACGAGCGTCGTCTTCTAGGGGCTTTGTCGTCCACCTTCATATTATCGCAAGATTATTGTGCTGGATGTAGGTTCTCCTGAATAGTACTCAGTTGCTATAGTACCACTGCGCCACGGACAAGGCGGCGGTGTCCAGCGCCGTTCCAAAAGACCCCATTCAGGAGGCTCCTTCTTTGCCAGTCGAGTCGCCGGCCGCCGCGCATGCTAGGAGACTGCGAGGCGCACGCAAGGCGCGGCGCTTTCGGGAGTTGTATGACGAGATTGTGACAGAGCTGTCATCGATTCATCGCCGAGAATGGACAAGAACCCGAGCGACGACGAGGTGCTGAGAATGTGTATGTTCGATTTCGATTATGTGGATGTGCAGGGTGCTTCGGTTGGTAGCCAAGAACGTGAGACATGGATTGAAGGAGGCGAATGACGAATTGAAGGAGGCGAAAGGCGAACTGAAGCAGAGCGAGTGGGACCTCCAATCTCAGGTGCAGACGGCGTCTGCTGAATCGGAGGGTTTGCAGCAATCCCTGGACGAGGCGAATCGGTGGAAAGAAAACGCTCTCCGCACCTTCCAGACAATGAAGTATGGATTTGAGCAGACGAAAGAGAAACTGCAAAAGTATAGGGCGGAGAAGGGCGGCCTAGCGGCGGATTTGCCGGAAATGCGCGATGAGTTGGGAAGAACCGAAATCGGGTTACAGACTGAAATGCAAGAGAAAGAAGAAAGAAAAGCTCAAGCATCGGAGAACAAGGACAAAGCCTTACGACTCGCGGCCGAGAAGAAGCAGCTAGAGGACGAAATTGGCTCCATGAAGGCTGAGTTGCAATGGTACCGGAGTCATAATCCCACATGATGTTATAGAATTTTTGTACGAAGAATATATATATATACAACTTCAATTTGACTACGCCGTTCAATAAGATGTAGGACATGTATCATCTCAGGCCAGCGCGTCGATTCGCTCGTCGAGCCTCACGGTACTCTACCTGGGCTTCATGGAGCTGTTGATCCTGGGCTTTGCTAAGCTGTCGGTATTCAATGGCCTTCCGGTCGCTTTCTTCATACATTGCGGCAAGCCGTTTTTTGATCTTGTCTACTTTACCGAGTTCTTCCCTCACGATTCCTTGAACTCTTTCACTGTCTTTGTCTGCATCTTCCCTGACGTCCTTCATCTCTTGTCGAAAGTTGCTGGCACCTTTCATACCCACGTCAGCACCCCTGAGCATGCTATCATGATATACATCAGACATACGTTCCGTGAAGTCTGTCCAGAAATCGAGGATGCCCTGGGCATCTTCACACAATTCGTGGCGTAAGGCCTTAGACCGGTTCAATAGTTCAGTGTCGTCCTCACCATCAGACTGGTATGCTGAATGAGTTTCGTCTCCAAAAAGAATGATACATATGACGTACCTGGCACGAAAGCAAACCCTCAGCGCCCTTGCCGCGAGTTTTACCTTTCACCGGATAGGTGGTTGCCACGGCACGCTTAGGGTTTGGCCTGTACACCCCCGGCCTTGAAAATATCGGTAGAGAGCCTTTCTGACGCTCCTTCGGGCGTCGGCGAACAACAACAGGCGATGCATTTGTAGAGCCAGGCAGAGAGCCCTTCGGAGGTTCCTTTGGGCGTCGGCGAACGACGACAGGCGACGCGTTTGCAGAACGAACTGTAGAACTGGGAAAGGGATTGGGTGTGGTCATTGGCACGGTAGAACACCGATTCAATGACTTTTACTGTATGAAGCGAACGTCAAGATTCGACAGTCCAACGGGCGTGCAGACTGAACCAGGAATGCATACCTTCGAGATAGAACTCCTTCATCTGCATGGCAGAGAAAGGTATAGTATATATAGCGAACTACTCGTTGGGGGACAAAGGAAACGGGCGGACGGGTGAATGACGCTAAGATGCCCGCAACAGAACAAGGTAACTCACCTTAGGAACCCTCTATGATACTGGAAACTCTCATGGTCGCTATGGAGACAGAAGCGCCTTGCTGAAGTTCTTGAAGTTCGAAGGAAGTGGGAGAGGTCTTGTAGTAAATCCGTGACGAACGGCCCGGGCCCCTTGTTCCCAAACAAGGCGAAGATTCGTCTTCTAGGGCCTTCGTCATCATCTTCATGCCGCCGCACAATTGTCGAGCTTGAGGGTGTATAAGATCTGTGATACAATGGAAGATGCTTCACCCTTCAGAATAGAGTGAAACGAAGTGAAATATTTCCTAGCAAAAGAGTTATGGATTACTACCCGCACCAGACATTCATCAACATTGAGGCAGATGGGGTATGCATAAGAGCGAGTGATGCTGACGAGAGTCTATAGATGCCAATAGACGTACAGTAGTAGGAATCGACAAGGTGCTTTGACACGAGTCTTGCAAGGATCAACGATCCCGCAAGACCACTCTTCAGTGCTGAGCCTAAGTGCAACGTGAAGAGCACAGACACTCGTTTGATGCACGGTGCGACAATGCCGTAAAGGAAAGGCCTGAAAGATGCACCCAAATTACAGTGAATTGGGTTGTGCCATGAGCGGGGTGGGTGGAATTGCTGAGTATGTCGGTACTCGCCGGCGAGGTCCGTGCAACTTGCAATAATTGGTGAGAGACGGCCTTCAACGGTGCAAGTCTGAATCTTGCACTATCGTACATGGCCTGCTGTAACCGTCCGAGGCCGTCTTTCCGAAGTCTGCTGTCGGCGGTACATTCTGCGACGGACCGAAGTCAGAAGGAGAGGTCGAAGTCTTGGCTATGGGCGCTTGTATGGCCACGATGGGAGTCGTACAAGCGCCCGCCTCACGTGCGCCGAGCCAGACGCGTTGTTTACAGTGGTGGCTGTGCTCGTTGAATACGCCAAACAGACGCGACTCGGCTGAGACGCGTCTCATCCTCAGGTTTATAAAGAGCCAACGGTCAGTCTCCGGAACCCCAGAGCCTCGGGGGAACCAGCGTCCGCGCACTGGATCGGTGCCCTCGAGTGTCTCTATATCGCCTCCTGCTTCCAGCCGCGTACTCCCTCTTGCAATTCCTGCCCTTCCTGCATCTCCGTCATAGCTCTCTGTTGACATAGACGCAACCCCCTTCAACTATTGTCGCGGGTCCGCTGCAGTGGTTCGCAGCAATCGTAGTGTCTGCGGCCTCGCGTGCAATGCTTGGCCCGACTACGGTGCTAAAACCCTCATCGTAACACTTTCTCCATGACCCGCGCCGGTTGTGGCCGACGTCCGCAAGGCCTCCTTGCACTTTTCCTGAGGTCCCGCTGCACGTTCACTTCGCCACGCATAAGGCCAATCTCGCGATGGCCCATGGGAGACTTGGAGCGCATGTGGTCCTTGACAAGCCAACGGCGGCCTTGACCAGCGCCGGAGAGGGTAACGGTGAGCACCCATATTTTATGCCTTGGCTGTAAACCTCCCTCATCGGGCACGTAGAAGCGGCTTCATGCCGCACTAGCGCGCGTGCCGTGCGCCCAATATCGACGTGTCGCTCGGGGTCTGTGGTGTCTGTAGCGTCTGCGGCCTACCGTGCAATGCCTGGCCCGGCTACGGCGCACGACCCGACGGCCGTCGTAATTGGAACACGCCACTCGCTAGTGCTGGCTGATCCAGCTCTGTCGTGCCGCCGTCTCACATGCTGACGTCTCGCCATGTTGCCCCTGCGCAATGCGAGTGCTCGACTGTCGAATCGCCGCGTTCTTGAGTTCACGCTTGCTTCTTGCTCTGCGGCCACATGTGCAACTGTTGCCCGTAAATACTCGAAACGCTCTCTCCAGCCGCGCGCGACGGTGCGCTCAGTGTTGCTACCCCTGTGGCCCACTCAGGTGCCGTGCAGCAACGACGGGAAAAGTTGTGGAAGATGTCTACGATAGGCTTGTCTTGTTCTCCTACCGCGTCGCACGCCTTGTCTGTATCTTCTCTTTGTCCCCTGATAGGTGAGCTTGTCTTCTCATATATAAGCTCCTTTCTCTTCTTGTTCACCAGCGCATCTTCGACACCTGCCATCACGCTCTCAGGGTACGTTTGTCTTCGCTACCTACCTCGCATTCTGACAGCCTTGACTGCGACCAAGAACAACCATCGCTTGAACGCAGATGCATTCGAAGATTGAATCGATGGCGGCTTTGACTCCGGCCACTGATCGTGAGGATCCGACGGTGAACCCACCCCATGATCGCTATCGCAGACGCGCTTCAAAGGCGCAGAAGAGCCCCCGATTGGTAAGGTATGTACTACGAGACCAACGACAAATGTCCAAGGGTGTATAAATAGTGCATGTCTTCTTAGCCCACCGAGGAAAAGCGTCGTTCCGAGTGTCAAGGAGCAGCTAGAGAAGAAGGTAGGTCAACGTTCATGTTTTGTCTAAATGACGGCCCACTTAGACTCGCTATATCAGTATCGTAAGGAGGAAGAATTCTGGGCCACTCTCTCGAAAGAGCGCCAAGAGCTCGAGCGTTGGACCGAGGAACACAGACGTAAACGTGAAGGTGCTGAAGAAGCTGCGCGGCTGTCTCGCGTGTATCAGCAAAATATCGATGGCGTGGATGCGGCTCAAGGAATTAAGACGCTCGAGGAACTGGATGCTCGGATTCAAGGCAAACAGGAAGAGATAGCCCGGAGGACCGCGGCATATCTACAACGTGTGGACGAGTTTGGGAATGTGGTGAGCTCAGTGCAACAATCCCAGGGACGATTGGCGCAGCAACTTGACCGGGCTGCACAAGAACTCAACGAATACAGGCAGCTGGTTAAACGCATAGGGCAGCAGACCAATACACATAATGAAGAGGTCCGTGATGATAGGCGACGTGCCCGTAAAATCATGGAAGGACCACTGCACACCCATCAATGAGGTTTGCTAGTAATGCACGATGCAGGAGTAGAGGGCCAATTGTGCGCATGTAACTCATCTCCATTATTTAACGTGGTATCGTAGGCTAACACTCTGACACTCGTATAGATTGTATAGTAGTCATGACAATCTTTGATAATGGATAATGCGTTAACTCAGTACTGGCTGCTAAGAACTCATACGTGCTTTGAGAAAGTCGACGGCTGAGAACGAGACGTGAGTAAACGTGAGCGTATCTTGAAACATAGAAGATGACATACCTAGCTAGAGTACACCATCGAGGCTGAACGTCTCGAGTAGCTCGAGTTCGATGAGCCCCGCAACTCCATCATATAGAATATGGGTAATACTTTGCTGTGTCCCATGCCAGAGGCCATAATCGGAGCATTTGCGTCCGCACCTTCGAAGCCCGATTCTGGCTCGTGCTCTAAGTACAGCCATTCCCATTCCCTTCGCGGTGCATTTGGCTCGCCGTCTCGCTCGCGTTTTGCCTTGCCTTGTTCCTGGCGCAGTAGCTTTGCGCTTCGATCGCGAAGGTCCAGGGGACGTCGGGACGACTGCGCTCGACGTCGTCTTCAACTGTCTCATCTGTTGATTAAGGTAGGCAGATGGATGGATGGAATGGCACAACGACTGGTGTAGAGGGAGGTGGGAGCTCGCGCGATGTCGCCTCGTCAGTGGTGGTGGCCTGCGAGCCCCCGATGGCCTCTCAAAGCGGATGCACAGCGCGAGAAGTTGGAGGCCAGGTTCGGAAAAGCGCCCGCTAGGGAAGAGTAAGAGGACACGGCGTGAGGCGGAAGCCGTCTGTGGTCGTTATAGAAGAAAGCGTACAGTTCATCAACGCCCTCGTCTGTGGGGAATCGACTATACTCTCGATGCGGAAGCAGGCATTGGAAATGCATTCCATGATCGATGATTGTATTACGCATCGCAGGCGGAGGAAATGGAGATGCGACACGGGTGGAAAGCAATGGTACATCATTAGACTCAGGAGGCTGAAGAAGAGCTGGAGGTCGTCCGTTCAATCGGGGAAAAGGCATAGAATATCCAGCAGAATGACGTGCGCTCTCCTATGAGGAGGATCCCTGGAGTTCAGACGAAGGCGGCCTATGACACGAACGGAGCGACTGCAGGTTACATCGCCCTAGATTGGGTCAGAGCAATTGCCACCAGCGGAAAACAAGAGCTATCGAGGTAGACTTTGCTGCAGTAGAAGGTGGCAGCAAAACTCGTGGTGAAAGGGAGGCGAAGTGCAGCGTGCGCCGAGGAGATCGAATGCGCAAGGCGTGAAGAAGTGTGCAACGATAAAGTAGGCGTCGAACAGCGCGGAGGATGGACAATCACAGGAAGGGACGGGAAGGTAGTAGCAGTCGGCCAGTGGTAGAGATCAGCGATAGTCGATGAAAACGCCCGAAAGGTGAGCTGGGCGCCGTTCTCCTGATACTGAGGTTGCGCCGGATTAGAGTACCGCTGGTCTCCCTCGGCGAAAGGCTGACTGCCTACGTTACTAACATTCGAGCTCACTGAAGACGAGCGACCCTACGGACAATCGCGAGGGAAAGGCAAGCGCAGTACGGGGCGCCGCACGCATGGTCGGCATCTTGCTAGCCATGTTAATTAGACGAGTCGTTCGATATGAAGGATTCTACCAGGCCGACGGCTGGAGTTTGGAGGAGAAAATGCTGACCGATTCCCGGAATTTCTGAGATGTGCCTGGAAGCACAAGAAGTATAGAGTAAAGGCCGCTAAAATTGAGTTTGGAGGGACGTCGCATCGTCGGTCAGGACGTAGCGTATGCCCTATAACAGCATGAAGCTTCACCTCTATGCGGTGACTCTTGATGAATTCCAGTGGCCCGTATGTGATTGAAGTTCCTCTGCTGGTGAAATTGAGAGCTGAAGGGATTCGGATGAGTTGTCAATGTCATACTCACCGTGAATAGTGGCTGTTCAAAGCCACTTGTCGGCGATCTCGGGCTGGGTTCAGCGCTCGGAGACACCCGGCTCAGGCGCTAAATAAAATCGCCCCGATGCAAACCAGCAACTACTCCAAACGATGGCCTGTAGACTACCTTCATAGCGATGCTACAGTCATTACAAGGCCAAAGTTTTAGAGACTCATACATCGCGAGATTCCTGAAGACATTGCACGAAGAGGGTTCTCCGAACTCTATACCTTTTACCATCGTCATCCAGCATCTACTCGACCCTCTTCTTCTCCAGCGCAGACCCTCGGGGTACGTATTCTTTACATTCTTCGCACTAACCGGCTCAAGCATACCTAAAACAGCCGAACTGTGTCCCCTGATACGCATTCCATGTGCGAAATTTTGAACAGGTGTCTACGTGAATTACAGGCCACCCGTCATGCGCGCCTGGGACCGTATGTACATGTGTCTCTGGTTTCGCTCCTCAACAAGACCAGGGGCCGACCACCATCGTAGCAGATAAGTGCTGGTTGAAAGATCCTTTGTGTCTGCAAGGCCGACCTTCTTTTTCTGATGACCATACCCCGAGTCCCTGTCCCATAACTTCTCTTCCTCGCACGCCGACTACAGCATATCGAATTAGAATCGAGCACGTCCTCGGCATATGCCCATAATCAAGCCTCCGACCCCCCTGCCCTATCACTACGTACCATAGACGCTCAAAAGAAGGCGACCTATCGATGTGTGTGGCTCACGTGCATGCCGTCTTCTCACGAATAGAGTTTCGGGGTGTATCTAGGCTCTACTTGCTGGCCGTCCACTCTCGCCATATTTTCCACAGCTCTGTGCCTTGGAGACATCATATCGATGATACGGAAGCAGTGGCAATTGTACGTCGTCATTTCCTGAAGCCAGCTTTGTGTAGTCTTCTCACAAACCTTATACTGATTTCTCGCGCGTCTAGTGTACGCTACTTCGCCCAACTCCGACATGCCAGCACATGGCGCGCGCATATATAACAGCTACGTAGCACTACGTACAGCGTCCAAGCATTCGATGTCTATCCGTACATATCAGAGATATGCAGTATGTTGTCCAAGGATACCATCGTGGCGAAAAGAAGCTCGATGGTTAGCAGGTAAGCAGCTCCTGAACCTTCTCTTCTCAGAAAGCTAAGTTCGTCTGTCGGTTATTAGCTTTCTGCAGCGGTCGACCTGCTCAAGCTTCTGGGGACGTCGCACGCGCACGGGGCTCGTGCTCTGGTCGCTCGGTATCGACCTCGGGGCGTCTTCCCACAAGGACCAGGGTACTTTCGTATAACATGGCACGAGAGCGACTTCAGATGCTCGTAGGGTCCCTCTTTTCGCCCTCGCCCACTCGCTCTTCAACTCTCGCTCTTCGAGGTTAGCTGTCAGTGATGTCAGATAATCATTTGCTTACTGACTAGCCTCCAGGTTTCTTATACAATGCAGACGCCTTCTGATCATAACGATCAACCTGATCCTGCTTCCGCGCACAGTGCACCTCAGTCTTGGCCGTGAGTATACACCGTCTTCTCTGTGCGCGCGCTATCTGGTAACCGATGCGTTCCACCCCGTAGCCAAGATCCTCCTCTGTCAAAGGGTCCTCATACAATCCGTCAACCCGACTATTTGCAACAACCGACGGGAGAGACACGCTATTCTGTGCTGCAGGGCGTCTACCAACAATATCCCGGCCCTCCCACGCTTTCAGTCACTCCGAACACGCCTGCCCTGCCCTCGCACCCCCCGGGGACGGCCGGGTCATTTGTAGGAGAGAACGCTCTATCAAACCAAAGCGTGCCTCAGAATGCAAGACAGCTGTAAGTCTTGATTATCCATGTTTCGATGCGTTAATCTGACTGACATCGTTGTAGACCAGCATCTCGTTCAGGCTCGTCTTACGACCCTGCTCTGAACGAGGCCTATCTTCGGTTTTTTAATAACGATGCAGCAGATGTCCCACTCCCGGAGGACCAGCGTCGAGAAGGGACCGCGCAGCATGTGCCGATAGGTGCTTCTACAGCAGTGGCTCCGCCCTCATGTCCTCCCTCTCTTCGGCGGCTTTCGCGCTCTGCTTCAAGATCTCGTCCAGCATCTTCTGCATCGTCGATGGTGTCCCTACGGCTCGCGTCGAAGGCTCACGCTGCGCCTTCGATTAACTCACCAGTACATGCGACGCCGACGTTCTCTCCGCCAACACAGAAGGTCAGCGACACGTCCTCTTCGTCGACAACTGGTGCACTTTGGGACCCGGCCTCGGCGTCGATTGCACCCTCATCTTTATCGTTTGACGCTCCAGGTCTTGTGCAGACATCTTCCTTACCTCGTCCCATTGCTGCAACACCCCGCGTGGATGGCCCTCGTGGTCTGTACCATGGGAACTTGGCTAGCGATCGCCAAGTCCCCTTTCAGCCTGCAGGAACAGCTCTGCAGCCACCATCGTCATACTATCAGCCGCCTCCGCCGTCACCCGCCGTCGTAAACTTTCCCGCATGGCGCAGCTCTTCTCAGGTGGCTGCAATGCCTATGCCAGGCTACAGCGACAGCACCGGAAACCAGACTCCGTACTACGCTACTGCAGACAGCTGGTCTAGCTATCCCCGACAGAGTCCCGACGCTTCGTCCGTGTTTCGCTTCTCTGTAGACGATGTAGCGCCGCCAACAGCTCCGCCGCCTGCAGTGGCCTCCACTGATGCAACGCCGGCCCATGGCGCTATTCTGCCAGACAATGACAACCAGGATCGGTCCCAGTCCGCGACGAACGCAGAACCACCGTACCAGGGGATGCCTCCTCCGCCTGTGGAAGCGGAACTCTCATACTCCCCTTTCGGGACCTTTCCGCAGACAGGTCTATTGATACCCGTGGGAGGCAGTCTTTATACAAGAAGCAGGGTCCCGCAATACCAATCCGTGGCATTCACTGTCCGTCCGGATTCTCTTACGCCGCAGCCCTCGCGAGTCGCCGCAAACACCACAGCATCGCTTCGTGGGTCATCGCAAATACCTTCCCGCACGCCCAGTCGTCAGATGGCCGGAACGAACGCGGTATTTCGGATTCCTGCTGCACCTCCGAAGCTGGAGAAGCGCAAAGCCTCCGCATCCCCTCCTAGCGACGCTACGCAAGCGAAAGCGCCGACCAAACGCGCGAGCAAGCGGGCGAACATGGGCGAGGACGAGGCGGCGGAACCCAGCGCCGTCCCAGAAGGCCACGTTCAGGAGGCTCCTTCCTTGCCAGTCGAGTCGCCGGCGAACGCGCATGTCAGGAGACTGCGAAAAGCACGCAGGGCACGGCGCTTTCGGGAGTTGTATGCTGAGGTCGTCACGGAGTTGTCATCGCCGAGGATGGACAGGAACCCGAGCGACGACGAGGTGCTGAGATCGGGTATGCCAGATTTTTTCTTATGTGGAAGTGCTGGCATATAACTGAAGTGCTTCGGTTGGTAGCCCAGAACGTGGTGCATGAGCTGAAGGAGGCGAATGGCGAACTGAAGGAGAGACAGTGGGAACTCCAATCTCAGTTGCAGACGGCGTCTGCTAAATTGGAGAGTTTTCAGCAAGCCCTGGACGATGCGGAACGGCGGACAGAAAACACTCTCCGCACCTTTCAGACAATGAAGTATGAATTTGGGCAGACGAAAGAGGAGCTGCAGGAGTGTAAGGTGGAGAAGGGACGCCTAACGGTCGATTTGCAGGAAGCGCGCGATAAGTTGGGAAGAACTGACATCAGGTTACAGACTGAAATGCAAGAGAAAGAAGAAAGAAAAGCTCAAGCATCGGAGAACAAGGACAAAGCCTTACAACTCGCGGCCGAGAAGGAGCAGCTAGAGGACGAAATTGGCTCCATGAAGGCTGAGTTGCAATGGTACCGGAGTCATAATCCCACATAGACCATTTGTATGAGGAATGCATATACAGCTTCAATTTCACTACGCCGTTCAATGAGATGTAGGACATGAATCATCTCAGGCCAGCGCGTCGATTCGCACGTCGAGCCTCACGGTACCCTACCTGGGCTTGATGGAGCTGCTGATCCTGGGCTTTGCTGATTCGTCGGTATTCAATGGCCTTCCGGTCGCTTTCTTCACACATTTCGGCAATCTTCTTTTCAATCTGGTGGATCTTACTGACTTCTCTTGTCCATCGTTCCTGGAATTCTTTGCGCTCTTTGGCTGATTCCTCCACGACGTCCTTCATCTCTTGTTGCAATTGGTTGGCATCTTTCATGCACATGTCAGTACCCTTAAGCATGCTATATATATCAAACATACCTTCCGTGAAGTCTCTCCAGAAATCGCGGAGGCCCTGAGCGCCTTCGTCGAATCTGCGGCATATAGCCTCAGACTCTTTCAATATTCGTTGTGTTTCGTCGTCAACACCATGCTAAACTGTTATGAGGATCACGTCTAGACATATCATGCGCATGACGCACCCGTCGCGAAATCACGCCCTCAGCGCCCTTGCCACGAGAGTTACCTTTCACCGGATAGGTGGTCGGCACCGCACGCTTAGGGGTTGGTTTGTACACCCCTGGCCTTGAAAATACCGGCAGAGAGCCCTTCGGAGGCACCTTCGGGCGTCGGCGAACAACGACAGAGGAAGCGTTTGCAGAGCAAACTGTATAGCTGGGAAAGAAATTGGGAGCGGCCATTGGCACGGTATAACACCGATTCAATGACTTTGACTGTATGAAGTGAACATCAAGTTTGGATAGTCCATCGGAGGCGCAGGCTGAACAAGGACTGCATACCTTCGAGACCAGGAAAAATGCGAGGCCTGTAGTTGCATGCAAAAGGGCTCCATCATATATGTAAGAAGTTTCCTGTTGGAGGACAAGGGGGTGCTGGGATGCCCGTAGCAGAACAAAGTAACTCACTGCATAAATTTTCACAGTTCTCTGGTTTCACATGGTTGCTAGGTAGATACGGAAGTGTCTTACTGAGGTCCTTTGACGACAATGAAAGTACGAGAGGTTCCTTGTTCCTAAACTAGACACGAGCGTCATCTTCTAGGGGTTTCATCGTCCACCTTCATTTTACCGCACGATCATCGTACTGGAAGCACTGAAGGTAAGTTATACTGACAGATACTCGTTTGCTATTGCAACCAAGAAATTCAGTGCATCTGAGTAATACACGTCAACGAACTTAGAGATAATCGCCCGCACCTGGTCGAGGCTCTCCGCCACGAGCTTGTCGCTATTTCCAGCGAAAGTACTTCGCGGAGTTCGATGTATTCAGGTTAACAATAGCTGAGGGTTGATTTATTGGGGAGGAGAGCATAAGCATAAAGCGATTGTTGACTCTTGAGGAAGGTGACGTCGACCGTTGTACCGCCAGAAGGGGCGTATTCGTGAGCGGACGGGCGGGCCGGTGTCCTCCGTGGGCGCTAGTTCCCCAGCAAGCGAAAGCAGCTGCTAACGACGAGCAACAATTGAAATCGACTCGGACTCCCCCACGATGAGTAGCTCGAATGTTGGCTACGAGCTACTCTTCGGCATCGATTATCAACAGCTTCTCTATTCGTCTAGTGTAAGAACTTCTGGTACAGCTGGTTGCTTTGGGTTTGGAAAACGCGTTTCCCGCGCGTCGGGAAATTCGAAAAATCAGAAAATACAAGAAAATTGAAAAATTTGCAGAACATTGCTAGGTGTTGTTCTATGCTGTAGTTCATAGGCTGGTTTGTCTGGGGGAACTCTCTCTGCTTCATATATGTCCGAATTCCTCATTTTAGATAACATCGGGCAAGCACACTTGCCACGTCATACTCGCGCTGGGAAGTGATCAGCAGACAAAATGAATGTCATTGACATCATAGAATAAGGAGTGATCAAGACAACTATTCTACTGGAAATGCAAGTTGCGAGACCTGCAGTGCTTGATTTCAGCGTCCCCATGTACTTATGAGCTGAGGGGTCTCGAGGCGAAGGTCATTCGCTGGCACGATGGTGGGCGCGTTCTCGCTGCAGAGTTGTTCTAAGAATCTGCCTGAGTCTAATGCTGGACAATGTATTTTGATGTAGTGTGTCGGGTCGTAACCATCGTGCAGCGACGATGTCGAAGGAGAGGCGGGGTGCGGTACACGCCAGAGCTCTGCCACGCCCTTCAAGTTTTTCGTTTTATGGTATCGAACCCTGGAATTGCCTGCGAATGCTCCATGGTAACTTCCAGGCAAGCAATGTTTTGCTGAAAGTATGTGAGTGAGAAAATTGTGCGAGCAGTGTTGCCACGCACCATAGGACCCGATGAAATCCCAGCAACTACGCACTCTCGCCGATGCCCGTCTTGAATTCAGTGCGGCTTTGGGCAGCTGTGAATGACTCGAAGAGCTTGTTGAACCCATGACGGCGCAGATCGCTCGGTTGCTGCGAAAGACTCGATATTCGCTTGTGGACGGCATTTTGCTCTGTTGAGCACGATACACCTGCAATCCATGTATGCTTTGGATTCAAGGTGCAGCAGATTGCTGAGAAGCGGAGGGGGAAGGCATAGTGTGTGTGTTTCAGGACCTCGGGTTGTAACGCAGCAAAAATCACTGCCAACGCGCCTGCCACGACCGTACGCGTTGACGCACTGTTAGCACATTCATTCATCGAGGAGCAACCCGGCGCTGCGCTCAAGCAATTTGTATGGCCTTCCATGGCGTCGTTCATGGCTCAGAACACTGCTACAGTGATTTTTCTAATTTTCTAATTTTACCAATTTTTCGAATTTCCCGACGCGCGGAAAACGCGTTTTCCAAACCCAACGCAACCAGCTGTAGTGCCAGCGCGAAGATGTTGACCAGTATACAAACGCGCAAACTACTGCGAACGGCCAGAGACCTGTATATTGAATGAGGTACTGATCATGTACGTCAGAGACGAGGATATGATAGTGCTTGTAATGTTTTGCTGACGACCTGAAGCAATATCAGAGGCTTGCTCTAGTAGGCGATGAGTCCGATGACGCTTACAACACCGTCCTGCGGACGACCCTCGTAGATTACAGGCGACGCGTGGATTGACATCGTGTTGCACGGCAAGCCAGAAACCCTGGGACAAACTGGCGATGCAGAGAGCCCAGCAACTCTCGAGCCGACACCCACAGGCGTTTTTAGGTCCTATTTCAATCCGTCTTCCCGCTAGATGCAAAGATGAAGGTCAGACTGCATTATTCTCATTCTTACACGAGCATTAATCCTCTCTTCCACTGTCTTTGTATGCAATGTGACAGCTCGATGTCTTCAAAGATCGCCCTCCTCGATGAGCTCCAGAGCCCCAGTAAGAGAAGCCGTAGAAGCGAATACGGTGGAGAGAAACAATATTTTTTGCCCCCTGTAAGAGATGTCTTTTATCTCCATCGCAATTAGTGGCTCGGCTAGAGCGATCACTGCTGAGCTGTATCTTGCGAGAAGTTAGATCGACAGACTAATTCAAGTTTCAGGCCGAGGCCGCACGTGTGCCCTCAAACGTGTCTCATCATCGCTCCAAATCATGGTGCGTATCGGCATGCTGGTGGACGAGTGCACATTTGAGTCTCTTCATGACACGTGCAAGTCTAGTAGCAAGTTCATGCTCACACACACTAGCCTGAGCATCTCCCACACCCTGCCGAGTACGCCTTTTCCATGTGCATGAGAATTAGATCGCTGACCATTTATGCCCTATCTCTACGTACCATAGGCGCTCTCGTGAAGGTGTTATACCGCGATGTTCGAATGAGGCTCACGTGTGCGTTCCTAGTACCCTCTCACGAGTAGAATTTTTGGGCGGATTTGCTTGCCGCGCGCCTTTGCTGTTCGTCGTTGCTTCTGCGTCTTGCAGTATCTCGAAAGAGTAGGAATTGTACGTCGTCTTTCCTTCTCCAGGTTTATGCAGTCTTCGACACCTTGCAAACCTTGTACTGATTGCTCGCGCGTCTAGCGTAAGCCCGCCGCCCCACTCAATTCCGATAGCGCACATGTTAGAACTATGTAGCGCAACGCGTGCTATCAATGCTTGTCCGTCCGCACTAGGATCATGTCTGTTGCCTCGAGCCTCGACGTGGCAGGAAGAAGCTGGACACAATTTCCGCACCTTATCGTAGAGCTGACTTCATCTGCCATTTATCAGCTTCTTGCCCCGGTCGACCTGCTCGGGCCTCACAGAATGTCGCGCGTGTGCTGCTCTGGTCGCTCGGTTCGGGTCCCTATCCATTAGAAGATTGCACAGGCCTCGTTTTTGGCATGTACTAGAACAGCCTTCTTTTTTTTTTTTTTGGACAAGCGTTTTATTATGTAGCTACTATATCACTATCTAAGTGACTCAAGTCCTACATAATAGCTTATAGCGCGCATACGCGCGGTCCGAGGGAAAATGCACTTACGCACGCCTGACTACTGTCAGGCAGTGTGGGGCTCCGTCGTCCTCCAGTTTGTCCCGTCATAGTAGGGGGCTGGGGGGTTTTATACCCACTAAAACCTCTATTTTTTCGTGCCAGTCATCTGGTGGGTCAAGCAAGACTTCATTCCAAGTGTCTTTCAGTTGGAACTTTTCCGCATCATGGCGTCTTATCTTCGTCGCGACGATGCGATCGGTAAGCAGTCTGTCGCTTATCGTCTGTGTCCATCGTGATATAATTTCTTGCTTTGTGTGGTGTCGTTTTCCGATTTCTCGTTCACACCTGAAAACCCATATGAGGTAGAGAGATTCTGACACTATAGTGCGGAGGAGTCGCGAGGCTCCCTGTTTTATGTAAGTGCGTGCGTCTAGGTCAGTCTGGTTTGGTTGACATCGCGGGACTACTAGGTTCCCGCAGGCCAGGAGAATCCCTAGGTTTATGTCTGGCCAGCTCTCCTCGTCGTGGGGCCAGAGGTCTTTGGCGAGTTTCCAGACAAGGTCGCGTGTGTTTACCGGGCAGTCTGTGAGTATGTGTTCTAGCGATTCATCTTCGTCGTTGCACGCTGAACATTTTGCTTTATCTTCATGGTTTGGGATATTGCTCCAAGCAGCCCCTAGGCGGTACGCCCCGTGTGTTGCTTTCCATATGAACTGTTGTATTGGTTTCCGGATGTCTTTGTGCGTGCGTTTTTGCCATATCGTTCGCGTGGTCTCGTTCTGGCCCGTGTGGTTTCTGATGGCGCTTTGTGCTGATTCTAAGTTATTTTTTGTTGTCGTGCGTGTTTTCAACTTAGCGCGCTTCCTTTGTCGTATTCCACGGTAAGCGATCGCTTGCGTTATTGTTGAGAGCTTGGCGCCCTGTAACTTGAAGGTCGGCGGGATGGTTAAGTCCAGTTCGTCGGCTATGAGCTTCCTAGCACCGTTGTTGGCGGAGCTGTCGGCTTGCTCATTCCCTTCTATGTTGTTATGACCTTTGACCCATTCAAAATCGGTCGGCGCTGATCTTTTTCGTAGGTGATATGCAGCTGCTTCGAAGTATTCGCTGTTTTGGACGTCTATCCAGCCTCGGTCCTCCCACTCCGATAGATGCTCAGTTAGGCCGTCAATTACATATCGCGAGTCGGTTTTTATAAGTAGGGGTGCGAAGGCTGTCGCTATCTGTAAGAGGACTATCACGGCTACTATTTCACCAATCTGATTTAGAACAGCCTTCTCGTACTTAAGACGGCCAGCAAGACGACAGAGATGTTTGTAGCATCCCGCTTCGCGTCTTCCCCGCTTTCGCTGTTCACCTTACACTTTCCAAGTTCAATCGCGGGCCATACGATCAGCTCCCGTCCATGTTGTAAATCGTCGCTTCACTGACGAATGATTCTTCGACGATAACGATTATCCACCTGAAGCATGTGGGCTTGTTGGCCTTGTTCTTTGATGATCTGCCCGTAATTGTCAAGACCTGGCCTTAACCCTTCGACACCCTCGCTAGCTCTATCAACTCTTTCCGCAAACTTGTGTACTTTCCGCTCGTCTTCCTGTATACCTTTCGTAGTCACATCAGTCGTCTGTAGGCCCTTTGGCATAACATGATGTGGACGCACGTTCTACCAATTTCTGACGGTAAACTTTGTCGGCTTGAATTATTGCATCTCCAGCTCGGCATGGTTCTGCAGACTTCTTCATTAGTTCTTCCCTTTCGTTATCATCTCTGTGAATTTCAGCAAGGAATTTGTCTATCCGGCGAGACTAGTATATCAATTAAGGCTTGCATCTCGAAACAACTTGAAAGAATTGCTCACGCACACCCCGTGAAGATACACCCTCAGCGCCTTTACCGAGACGTCTTCCTTTCAACGGATAGCTGGTCCGCACAGCATGCGGAGGGCTCGACCACCGATACGTCTGCGGCCTTGAATACGTCGGCAGGGAACCCTTCGGGCGCTCGTTTGGGCGCCGGCGACTATGAGCAGGCGATGGCTTTGTTGAAGAAATCGTCAAGACAGAAGGGGCATTACGTGCAGCCATCGATATGGCAGAACAATCATTCAGTGAATTTCTCTGTATGAAACAAAAATCAAAATTCGATGATCCTGTAAGTGCATGGGCTGAACGTGATGAGCTACATACCTTCGATTCGAGACGTGGAGGGGCAGAGTTCACATAGTTGCATGGCAAGAGGTTGCATGATATATGCAACAAGTTGCCTGTTGGAGGACAAAGGAAACGGGCCCGGAAAAACACGTCAGCGATGATGAGATGCCCGCTACAGAACAAAGTAGCCCGCCGTAGGAGGCCTTTAGAGTTCTAGAATTTCAACTTCTAAGGGCCTTCCTCCTCTACCTTCGCATTGCCACACGATTAGGTCGCTGAGCACGTACTGCATTGGCCTCGGGTGTCTTTCGACAACATCAGGCACGCTCTCCCTTGAGATGGCTCGGGGCTCGTGAGAGATGCTCGTAGCGTCTCCCCTCGTTTCTCACCTTGAAATCTAGCTGTTGCTGGTACGTCAGATCGTTAATTGTCGACATCCCTCCAACTTGTACTTAGACAGTAATCATACTCCAGTCCACTCGCTACTTATACTATACCGGGCTGTCTCGACTAAATGATGCACCGTGTAGATCATCGAAGCCCAGCCAGTCGATCTTCTCGTCGACGATCACGTTCCGCAGTCTGTAGTTGATTGATTTTCTGTTGCTTTTCCTTGAAATAGCGTCGAGTTTCAAGAGTACTCTGGCGAGAATCCCGGATTTCTTTCTGAGTCTCTTCGATGTCTTGGTGAACTCTGTCAATTCTTCGTCCGAATTCTTCCCATCCCTGGAGATTTTCCCTTATGTCTTGTCTATTGTTTTTGATCACTTGTACCGCGTACCGGCCATCTTTCATAGTCGAATCAGTACCGTACGCATGCTGTTGGGCGTATGGCAGACGTACACTCTGATAAGTGGTTGAAGAAGACTCTGCTGTTCTGAACTGCTTCGCGCGATTTTAGGCTAACTTCTGCAGACTTTTTCAGCAGTTGTTCTGTTTCGTCGTCAACACCGCGCTAGTATGTTATATGAGAATTGCGTCTCAAGATAATGATATGCATGACGCACCCGTCGTAAAAGCACGCCCTCAACGCCCTTGCCACGAGGTTTACCTTTTAACGGATAGCGGGTCCGCAGAGCATGCGGAGGGCTCAATTGCCCATACGGCTGCGGCCTTGAATATATCGGCAGAGAACCCTTCGGAGGTTCCTTCGGGCGTCGGTGAACAATGACAGGCGAAGCGTTTGCAGAGCGAACTGTATAACTGGGAAAGAAATTGGGAGCGGCCATTGGCACGGTATAACACCGATTTAATGACTTTGACTGTATGAAGCGAACGTCAAGTTTGGATAGTCCATCGGGGGCGCAGACTGAGCAAGGAATGCATACCTTCGAGATGGAGTCTCTTCAGCTGCATGGCAGAGAAAGGTATAGTATATATAGCGAACTACTCGTTGGGGGACAAAGGAAACGGGCGGACGGGTGAATGACGCTAAGATGCCCGCA
>NSJX01000086.1:0-43680 GCA_002286715.1 Dentipellis sp. KUC8613 | reverse complement strand
ATTTCTGGAGAGAATTCACGGAACGTATGTTTGATGTATATAGCATGCTCAGGGTTACTGACGTGGGTATGAAAGGTGCCAGCCATTTGCAACAACAGATGGAGGACGTCATGGAAGATGCAGACAGAGACAGTGAAAGAGTTCAAGGAATCGTGAGGGAAGAACTCGGTAAAGTAGACAAGATCATGAAAAACATTGATAAGGCGGCAGAAGATTACGACCGGCAGGCCATTGAACACCGACGAATTAGCAAAGCACAGGATCAACGGATCCATGAAGCCCAGGTGGAGTACCGTGAGCTTCGACGGGATGGTCGACGCGCCGGCCTTAGATGACGATCCATGTCCTGCATCTTATTGAACGGCATATTAGAATTGAAGCTACACATGTATTCCTTATACAAGTGCTCTAGAAAATCATGTAGGATTACGAGTCCGATACCATTGCAACTCAGCCTTCACGGATCGAAGCTCTTCCTCTAGCCGCAGCTTCGCGGTGCTGGATTCTTCGGCTTTGTTCCCGTTCCACCGCGCTCGAGCATCGCTTTCTGCTTTCTCTTGGTTTTTGATTTGCAACATGGTTTCTGTTCTTTCCAATTTACCGCGTACTTCCTCCAACTCGTCCGCTAGTCCGCCCTTCTCTGCCCCAGACTTTTGCAGCTTCTTTTTCGTCTGCTCTAGTTTAGAGCTCATTGTCTCGAGGGTGTGGAGAGTATTTTCTTTCCATCGTTCCGCATCGCCCGGGGTCTGCCAGGAACCCTTCGAGTTAGCGGACGCCGTCTGTAACTGAGATTGGAGGTCCCGCTGGCTCTGCTTCAGTTCGTCATTTGCCTCCTTCAATTCATGTACCACGTTCTTGGCTACCAACCGAAGCACCTCAGTGATATGCCTGCACATCCAGAGAATTGAAACCGAACATATCCCATCTCAGCACGTCGTCGTCGCTCGGGTTCCTGTCCATTCTCGGCGACGACAGCTCTGTAAAAATCTCGTCATACAACTCCCGAAACCGCCGCGCCCTGCGTGCGTCTCGCAGTCTCCTGACATGCGCGTTTGCCGGCGACTCGACTGGCAAGGAAGGAGCCTCCTGAATGGGGTCTTCTGGAACGGCGCTGGGCTCCGCCGCCTCGTCCTTGCCCGTGTCCGTCCGCTTGCTCGCGCGTTTGGTCGGCACTTTGGCTTGCGTAGCGTCACTAGGAGGGGATGCGGAGGCTTTGCGTTTCTCCAGCTTCGGAGGTGCAGCAGGAACCCGAAATACCGTACTCGTTCCGGCCATCTGACGACTGGGCGTGCGGGAAGGTAGCTGCGATGACCCAGGAAGCGATGCTGTGGTGTTTACAGCAACTCGCGAGGACTGCGGCGTAAGAGAGTCCGGATGGACAGTGAATGCAACGGATTGGTATTGGGGGATCCTGCTTCTTGTATAAAGACTGCCTCCCGCGGGTATTAATAAACCCGTCTGCGGAAAGAACCCAAAAGGAGAGTATGAGAGTGCGCCTTCCACGGGCGGAGGAGACATCCCCTGGTACGGTGGTTCTGTGTTCGTCACGGACTGGGACCGATCCTGGTTCTGGTTGTCTGGCAGAATATCACCCTGGGCCGGTGTTGCATCAGCGGAGGCCACAGCAGGAGGCGGAGCTGTTGGCGGCGCTACATCGTCTACAGACAAGCGAAACACGGACGAAGCGTCAGGACTCTGTTGGGGGTAGCTAGACCAGCTGTCTGCAGTAGCGTAGTACGGAGTTTGGCTTCTGGTATTGTCGCTGTAGCCTGGCGTAGGCATTACAGCCACCTGAGATGAGCCGCGCCATGCGGGAAAGTTTACCACGGCGGGTGACGGCGGAGGCGGCTGATGGTATGACGATGGTGGCTGCAGAGCTGTTCCGGCAGGCTGAAAGGGGACTTGGCGATCGCTAGCCAAGTTCCCATGGTACAGACCACGGGTACCATCCACGCCGGGTATTGCAGGAATGGGGCGAGGCAGGGAAGACGTCCGCACAAGACCTGGAGCGTCAGACGATGTAGACGAGGGTGCGATGAACGCCGATGCTGTGTCCCAGAGTGCACCACTGGTTGACGAAGAGGACGTGTCGCTGACCTTCTGTGTTGGCGGAGAGAACGTCGGCGTCGCATGTACTGGTGAGGTGATTGAAGGCGCAGCGTGAGCCTTCGACGCGAGCCGTAGGGACACCATCGACGACGCTGAGGAAGATGGACGAGATCTTGAAGCAGAGCACAAAGGCCGCCGAAGGGACGGAGGGCGTGAGGACGGGACCATTGCTGTAGAAGCACCTGTCGGCACACGCTGTGCGGGCCCTTCTCGAGGCTGTTCTTCCGGGAGTGGCATATCTGCTCCATCGTTATTAAAAAATTGAAGATATGCATCGTTCAGAGCAGGGTCATAAGACAAGCCCGAACGAGATACTGATCTGCAACGGTTTCAGTCAGACTAACGCCTCGAAACAACTTATAATCAAGACTTACAGCTGTCTTGCATTCTGAGGCACGCTTTGGTTTGATAGAGCATTCTCTCCTACAAATGACCCGGCCGTCCCCTGGGGGTGCGAGGGCAGGGCAGGCGTGTTCGGAGTGACTGAAAACGTGGGAGGGCCGGGATATTGCTGGTAGCCTCGCTGCGGCACAGAATAGCGTGTCTCTCCCCTCGGCAGTTGCAAATAGTCGGGTTGACGGATCGTATAAGGACCCATTGACGGAGGAGGATCTTGGCTACGGGGTGGAACGCATCGGTTACCAGATGGCGTGCCCACAGAGAAGACGGTGTATACTCACGGCCAAGACTGAGGTGCACTGTGCGCGGAAGCAGGATCAGGCTGATCGTTATGATCAGAAGGCGTCTGCATTGTATAAGAAACCTGGAGGCTAGTCAATAAGTAAATGATTATCTGACATCACCGACAGCTAACCTCGAAGAGCGAGAGTTGAAGAGCGAGAGGGCATGGGCGAAAAGAGGGACCCTACGAGCATCTGAAGTCGCTCTCGTGCCATCTTATACGAAAGTACCCTGGTCCTTGTGAGAAGACGCCCCGAGGTCGATCCCAAGCGACCGGAGCACAAGTCCCGTGCGCGTGCGACGTCCCCAGAAGCTTGAGCAGGTCGACCGCTGCAGAAAGCTAATAACCGGCAGACGAAGTTAGCTTTCTGAGAAGAGAAGGTTCAGGAACTGCTTACCTGCTAACCATCGAGCTTCTTTTCGCCACAATGGTATCCTTGGACAACATACTGCATATTCCTGATATGTACGGGTAGACATCGAACGATTGGACACTGTACGTAGTGCTACGTAGCTGCTATATATGCGCGCGCCATGTGCTGGCATGTCGGAGTTGGGCGAAGTAGCGTACACTAGACGCGCGAGAAATCAGTATAAGGTTTGTGAGAAGACTACACAAAGCTGGCTTCAGGAAACGACGACGTACAATTGCTACTGCTTTCGAATCATCGATATGATATCTTCAAGGCACAGAGCTGCGGGACATAAGGCGAGAGTGGACGGCCAGCAGGTAGAGTCTACATACACCCCGAAACTCTATTCGCGAGAAGACGGAATGCACGTGAGCCACACACATTGATGGGTCGCCTTCGATTGAGCGTCTACGGTACGTAGCGATAGGGCAGGGGGGTCGGAGGCTTGATTATGGGCATATACCGAGGACGTGCTCGATTCTAATTTGATATGCTCTAGTCGGCGTGCGAGGGAGAGAACTTATCAGACAGTGACTCCGGGGTATGGTCGTCAGAAAAAGAAGGTCGGCCTTGCAGACACGAAGGATCTTTCAACCAGTACCTATCTGCTACGATGGTGGTCAGCCCCTAGTCTTGTTGAGGAACGAAACCATAGACACATGTACATACGGTCCCAGGCGCGCATGATGGTTGGCCTGTTCTTCACGTAGACACCTGTTCAAAATTTCGCACATGGAATGCGTATCAGGAGACACAGTTCGGCTGTTTTAGGTATGCTTTAGCCGGTTAGTGCGACGAAGGTAAAGAATGCGTACCCCGAAGGTCTGCGCTGGAGAAGAAGAGGGTCGAGTAGATGCTAGATGACGGTGATAAGGCATAGAGTTCGCAGAACCCTCTTCGTGCAATGTCTTCAGGAATGTCACGAGGTATGCGTCGCTGAAACATTCGCCTTGTAACGATTGTAGCGTCGCTAATATGTGCTCCAGGGGGTAAACCCACCGGAGTGAATGGAGAGCTTCCTAGCTCTGTTACAGTAGTTTGAAGTATTCCCACAAATAGTATATAGTTATGGAACCGGAGATAAACCCCAATAAACTTTGCAAAAGACAAAAGGTATGTGAGGGTATGTGCCAAGGCTTCCTGGGTTCGGGTGTTCAATAGAGAGTTTCTGAAAAGTTGCATCACCCCGTGTAGCTGCAGTTTCTGCCATAGTCCTTGGAGCATCGACACGGGGCGGCGGGCCGGCGAAAACGCTCTTTGCCCATTCTGTGACTCACTGGCAATGCAAGAGGCGTCAATTTATTCACACCGAGCCCTCCTGCAGATCGTATATATCTGGCTGCCTATACTTACCCGCAGTCAAAATTCAAAAAGTGATTGAGTGTGCAAGCGTGGACAACAACTGTCGCACGACGGCCTTCATCACAAAGAGCCATAAACTCCATGTTATGCATGGAGTGCACTAAACCTCGATGACCTCCGGTCAGAAACCCTCTAGTTTGAGTCGACGGACTGAGACAGCTCCAGCGTTAGCGGCGGCGGCAGCATGCAAGCAACGACGCTTTTGAGTCGCGTTTCCCACGGGGCGGCCATTTCTGTCTCACGGGGAGGCCATGTTCCCACGGCGGCGCAAACGGTTTTCGACGCCCTACCCCAATCTTAGGGGAGCAAGCTCCCCAATGAACGTGTTCTACAGGCCATCGTTTGGAGTAGTTGCTGGTTTGCATCGGGGCGATTTTATTTAGCGCCCGAGCCGGGTGTCTCCGAGCGCTGAACCCAGCCCGAGATCGCCGACAAGTGGCTTTGAACAGCGGCTAGTCTCGGTGAGTATGACATTGACAACTCATCCGAATCCCTTCAGCTCTCAATTTCACCAGCAGAGGAACTTCAATCACATATGGGCCACTGGAATCCATCAAGAGTCGCCGCATGCAATCGAATCTACATAGAGGTGAAGCCTGTTGTAGGCCGGCATACGCTACGTCGATGCGACGTCCCTCCAAACTCAATCTTGGTACTCTCTACTTTCTCGTGATTGGAGGCACATCTCACAAATTCCAGAAGTTGGTCAGCCTTTGCTCCTCCAATCTCCAGTCGTCGGCCTCGTGAAATCCTTCATATCGAACGACTCGTCTAATCAACATGGCCAGCAAGATGCCGGCCATGCGTGCGGCACCGCGTACTACGCTTGCCTCTCCCTCTCGATTGTCCCCAGGGTCCAGCGACCCTCGTCTTCAGTGAGCTCGAATGTCTCCCATGCGTGTCCCTTTGGCTTACGTGCGTGTCCTATATCGCCAGAGCATTCGTGCCCATGCAGTGCAGCTGTAGCAACGGAGATGGGGATACCAAGCCCTCCATCCCCGATAAGCACCAGCACCAAGCGCAAGTTCTGAATACTCCTTGACATAGTGCAAACCGATCATCCTCACGACCCGTAGGCACTCAGCCTTCCGCCGAGGGAGATCAGCGGTACTCTAATCCGGCGCAAACTCAGTATCAGGAGAACGTCGCCCAACTTACCTTTGGAGCGTTTCCATCGACTATCGCTGATCCATAGTGGCACTCGCTGACTGCTACTACCCTCCCGTCACTTCCTGTGATTGTCCATCCTTCGCACTCTTCGACGCCTACTTTACCGTTGCACACTCCTTCACGCCCTGCGCGTTCGGTCTCCTCGGCGGACGCTGCACTCCGTTTCCCTTTGACCACGAGTTTTGCTCCTGGGCCACCTTCTGCAGCAAAATCTCTACCGCGCTTCTTCCGCTGGTAGTAAATACTCTGTCCTTATCCAGGGTGCTGCAACTTGCAGTTGTTCCGATTGCGTCACATGCCGCTTCGTCTACACTTCAGGGATCCTTAAGGGAGAGCGCACGCCATCCCGCTGGATATTCTATGCGCTGTATTAATCATCCATGGTCACGTCTCATGTATAATACTATTTCATTGTCACTCCATGCAGCGTCTTTGTCTCACCTCAGGAATGCCTGCGCCGTAGATCGTCCCCGAATTGACGGACATCCCGTCGAATCTGGCGAACTCCCTCGCAGTATGCATTGACACGGTGCCCCAGATCATAGACTTGTTTGGTGTATTCGTCAGTGATCCTCTTTTCCTCGTCGAGTTCTTGTCTACGTCGGTCGAGTCGCCGGCTGTTTTCACGGTTCAGTTGCGCACATCTATCATTCCACTCTTTGTGATCCCTGTTGGCTTGTCCCCATGCATCGAGATGCTGTCCCCATGTCTCAATGTGCTGGGCAGCCTCCTCGTTCAGCTGTGCAGTCCGAGCGATCGACTCCTCGTACTCCTTGATATCTTGCGCTAGTCCATCGGCCGAGTCCGCATATATATGACACAAGTGTGCATACTCTTCAGCAGCTTCTCTGTTGCGCCTCCGCTCCTCGGTCCAACGCTCGAGTTCTTGGCGCTCTTTCGAGAGAGTGGCCCAGAATTCTTCCTCCTTTCGATACTGATGTAGCGAGTGGGCCGTCATTTAGACAAAACATGAAAAACGTCCTACCTTCTTCTCTAGCTGCTCCTTGACACTCGGAACGACGCTTTTCCTTGGCGGGATGTCGGGACACGCGCTATTTACACACCCTTGGACATTTGTCGTTGGTCTCGCAACACACACACCTTGCAGATCGGGAGCTCTTCCGGGCCTTGGAAGCGCGCCTACGAGAACGAGCAGGAGACGGGTCCACCGGCGGATGCTTCCGATCAGTCGCTCGGGTCGAAGTCGCCATCGGTTCAATCTTCGAAGAAATTTGCATTCAGGCGATACGTGTTCCGGGTCGACTACACGTCGAAATGAAGCGAAGAGTGTCAGAATGCGAGATAGGTAGGGAGGACGAACATACCCTAAGAGCGTGATGGCAGGTGTCGAATATGCACGGGTAGATCAGAAAAATAAAGAAGCTTATATATGAGAAGACAGCTCACCTATTAAGGGATAAAGAAAAGATACAAACGAGGCGTGCGGCGCGGTAGGAGAACAAGATATACCCATCATAGACACCTTCCACAGCATTTCCATCGTTGTTGCACAGCACCTGAATGAGCCATATAAGTAGCAATAGAAGTGACTACCTGAGCACACCATCGGCGCGCGGGGCTCGAAAGAGCGTTTCGAGTACTTATTGGCAACAGTTGAATGGCCATCGAGCAAGAACCAAGCGTGAACTCAAGAACGTGACGACTCGACAGTCGAGCACTCGGACTGCGCACGGACAACATGGCACGAGGTCAGCATGGGAGACGGCGGCACGACAGAGCTGGATCAGCCAGCACTAGCGAGTGGCGTGTTCCAATAACGGCTGCCGTCGGGTCGTGCGCCGTAGCCGGGCCAGGCATTGCACGGTAGGCCGCAGACGCTACAGACACCACAGACCTCGAGCGACACGTCGGTATTGGATGCACGGCACGCGCGCTAGTGCGGCGTGAAGCCGCTCCTAAGTTCCCGATGAGGGAGATTTACAGCCAAGGCATGAAACACGGGTGCTCACCGTCACGCTAGATCAAGGCCGCCGTTGGCTTGTCAAGGACCATGTGCGCCCGAAGTCTCCCATGAGCCCTCTCGAGATTGACCTTGCGCATGGCGAAGTGAGCATGTAGCGAGGCCTTAGGAGTAGTGCAATGAGGCCTTGCGGACGTCGGCCACAACCAGCGTGGATCATGGAGAAAGTATTACGATGAGGGTTCTAGCACCGTAGTCGGGCCAGGCATTGCACGCGAGGCCGCAGACACTACGATTGCTGCGAACCACTGCAGCGGGCCCGCGACGATGGTTGAAGGAGAATGTGTCCGTGTCGACAGAGGAAATGCAGGTAGGGCAGAAAAAGGGAGAACACGGCTGGAAGCAGGAGGCGACATAGAGACACTCGAGGGCACCGATCCAGTGCGCGGACGCTGGTTCCCCCAAGGCTCTGGGGCTCCGGAGACTGACCTTTCGCTCTTTATAAACCTGAGGATGAGTCTCGTCGCGTCTGTTTGGCATATTCAACCAGCACAGCCACCACAGTAAACAACGCGTCCGGCTCGGAGCACGTGAGGCGGGCGCTTGTACGACTCTCATCCGTGGCCATACAAGCGCCCGTAGCCAAGACTTTGACTGGCACTGCTCTCCTTCTGACTTCGGTCCGTCGCAGAATGTACCACCGACAGCGAATTTTGGAAAGATAGCCTCAGACGCTTACAGCAGGACATGTACGATAGTGCGGGATTGACGGCAGACCTGCAACAATTGGTGAGGTGGACGGTCTTGCTGCAAATTGGACGGACGGCGCACCAGTACCTCTTAGTCTTGATATCGGCTTAGGCCCGTGTATAGGGGGGCATATGCAGCCCTAAGTCGCTTACTACGGCGGAATAGGGCGCCCACACGGGCCAGCCCGCGCGTGGCCTTCCCGATTGGGAAGAGCCTGCCTGTCTCCTCCCTGCTGCGTCGGACTGGCCCAACCAGCCCGCACCCATTGCCCGAATGAGAAGCCTTCACTGTGTCGCGCGCCCCGACGCTCAGCGAGCCCGCCGCCTCTTCCCGAACGGGAAATAAAACGTGTTTCGTGTGCCCCGACGCTCAGCCTCGAGCCCATCCCGCCCCCCCGTTCGGGAAGGCATATGCATGTTCTCTGGTACATTTCTTGGTCCCCTCGGCCCAGCCAACCCCCGACTTCTTCCCAAAGGAGGATGCACCCCGTATGTTGTGTATGCCGACGCCCAGCCCGCCCGCCCGCCCGCCTTCCTGTTCAGGAGAGTGCGCCCCTGCGCGCCCCCCCTCATCGTCCCGTCCCGCCGCACATTTCGGGATGGTGTGTATGTCTCAGGGTGTCTACTGGTGCCCTTTGTCCAGCTGAGTATCCCGTCACTATCGGAGGTGCAGTCGCCAATGATGTCTCTCACCGGCACGTGCTGTGCTCATCGTCTACCTACAGCGCCACGGCGTGCATTTCCGCGTGCGCTTGTCAATGCTTTCCTTGCACCGGCGCCGGCACATGTGTATTCCTCAGGTCACTGTGGCTTGTATGACCCAGGTGCATGCCTCTTTGTCATCCTATCTGAGCCTTACTATTGTTTGCTGTGTGATCTGGTCGAAGAACCGGGGAGATCAGGACAAGGACTCGTCTGTGGGTGTGAATAAAAATGTAACTGAATAGGAAAAATAGTACACAAACAGGAATCTCATTCAATTCCATGTTTTTCTGAAACTGTAGAACCCCGGGAAATATGTTGTTGTGGCAGAATCGTCAGAGGAAGAGCCGATAAGAGCCTGATCACACTGTGCCCCGGCAATTTCCGCGAGAGGACAATCCGAGAGTTCTCAAGGAAATAAATTGGTTGAAATTAGAGAAATATTTTAGGATGATCGTGGACCATATGTGATGATATGTTCTGGATTTTGTGTAGGGGAGAGCTGTGTAGCATGCATAACATACCAATTGGCCGTCAATAAATGTAGGAATGCTGCGATGCAAGCGCGACGCGGCATCGAAAAGCGTGCAGCACTGGTTGAATTCTTGGTCGGTGCAAAGGCACAAGTCGCGAAGCTTTCTCTCGAGCAACTCTATGGCCATTTAATAGGAATACAGGATAATACGAGTCTGATCTCGATTTTTGGAGTCATTTGAAGCTCGTCATAGTCAAATACACTATTATATGCAGCGGAGGAACAGCTTCGCGCGCGATTAGTAATTGGAAGTCATTTGCATATTGAAAGCCAGAGATATGTCCTTTAAATCCAATCAAATTGACACATACTTTCAAGGGTAAACTATGGTTGCAGAGTACTATTATCTTGCTTATAATACAATTTGATGCATCTACACAGGGTATAGATGTCGAGAGTTCGCTCGGTCACCGCAATTCCGCTGTTCCCGCACTATCTCGACCACACTACCTGCCGCCTGTGTGGAAAGTGATAAGCAAATATGTATGCAGTGGTGCAGTAGGCGACTGCTGTATGTTTTATTTTATTCCTATGTCTTTGTAATGCAAATACACACCTCCGACTCAGTGATACAATCTATCGGTAATGCTGAACACGGCCCGTCTTCTCCTGATCACAAAAAGGTGATTCTATTGATTGCACAATGAAAAGGTGACTATGTACATAGATAGTTCTCGTAATACACAGAAGAGAAGGGGCGGGACGCGGGAGGGAGCGTCACCGTCGTTGGGGGCGGGACGGGACGCTGAGGGGCGCGCCTTCCCGAACGGGAAGACGGGATGGGCTCGCTGGGCGTCGGGGCGCACGAAACACGTATGATTTCCTGTTCTAGAAGAGGCAGCGGGCTCTCTGGGCGTCGGGGCGCACGACATAGTGAAAACTTCTCATTCGGGGAATAGGTGTGGGCTGGTTGGGCCAGTCCGACGCAGCAGGGAGGAGACAGGCAGGCTCTTCCCGATCGGGAAGGCCACGCGCGGGCTGGCCCGTGTGGGCGCCCTATTCCGCCGTAGTAAGCGACTTAGGGCTGCATATGCCCCCCTATACACGGGCCTAAGCCGATATCAAGACTAAGAGGTACTGGTGGACGGCGCCGGTGAGTACCGTCATACTCAGTAATTCCACCCACATCGCTCATGGCTCAACCCGATTTACTGTAGCTTGGGTGTCTTTGAGGCCTTCCCTTCATGTCACTGTCACACTACACATGGTTCCATCTGATGAGCGAATGTTCATGCGCTTCACGTTGCACTTGGACCTAGCACTGAAGAGCGGTCTTGCGGGATCGTCGGTCCGTGCAAGACTCGTGTCAAAGCACCTCCTCAATTCCTACGGCTGTACGTCCACTAGCATCTGTAGACTCTCACCGGCGTCACTCGCTCTCGAGCATACCCCACCTGCCTCATTGTTGATGAATCTCTGGTGCGGGTAGTAATCCGTAAGTCTTTTGCTAGGAAATAGCTACTTCGTTCCACTCTATTCAGAGTGATGAAACATCTGTCATCTAATGCTAGATTTTATACATGCTCAAACACGACGATTGTGCGGCGGCATGAAGTTGGATGACGAAAGCGCTAGAAGACAAAACCTTTGCCTTGCTTGGGAACAAGGGGGGCGTTCATCACGGTCTTACTACAAGGCCTCTCCCACTGCCATCGAACTTTCAGAACGTGCTTTTGTTTCCATAGCGACCATGAGAGTTTCCAGTATCATAGAGGGTTCCTAAGGTAAGTTACCTTGTTCTGTTGCGGGTATCTTAGCGTCTTTCACCCGTCCGCCCCTTTCCTTTGTCTTCCAACGAGTAGTTCGCTATATATGCGACACCTTTCTCTGCCATGCAGCTAAAGAGACTCCATCTCGAAGGTATGCATTCCTCGCTCAGTCTGCGCGCCCTTGGCATTGACGTTCGCTTCATACAGTGAAAGCCATTGAATCGGTGTTTTACCGCGCAGATGACCACACTCAATCCCTTTCCCAGTTCTACAGTTCGCTCTGCAAACGGGTCGCCGGTCGTTGTTCGCCGACGCCCGAAGGAGCGTCCGAAAGGCTCTCTACCGATATTTTCAAGGCCGGGGGTGTACAGGCCAAACCCTAGGCGTGCCGTTCCGACCACCTATCCGGTGAAAGGTAAAACTCGCAGTAAGGGCGCTGAGGGTTTGCTTTCGTGCCAGGTACGTCATATGTATCATTCTTTTTGGAGACGGAACTCATTCAGCATACCAGTCTGATGATGAGGACGACACTGAACTGCTGAACCGGTCTAAGGCCTTACGCCACGAATTGTGTGAAGGTGCCCAGCGCATCCTCGACTGGAGAGACTTCACGGAAGGTATGTCTGATCTATACAGCATGCTTAAGGGTACTGACGTGTGTATAAAAGATGCCAACCAATTGCAACAAAAGATGAAGGACGCCATGGAAAATGCAGACAAAGAGGACAAAGAATTCCAGGAACGATGGACAAGAGAAATGAGTGAGTTCCGCCAGATCAAAAAGGAGATTGCCGAAATGTGTGAAGAAAGCGAACGGAAGGCCATTGAACACCGGCGAATTAGCAAACTCCAGGCTCAGGAATACCACGAAGTCCGGATGGAGTACCGTGAGCTTAGACGAGATGGTCGACGCGCAGGCCTGAGATGATGTCTTATTGAACGAGGTAGTAAAATTGAAACTAGCATGCATTCCTTGTACAATATAAGTACTCTATAGGATCAAGTGGGATGGTGAGTCTGATACCGTTGCAACTCAGCTTTCACGGATCGAAGCTCGCGCTCTAGCTGCAGCTTCGCGATGCTGAACTGTTCGGCTTTTCCCCCGTTCCACCGCGCTTGAGCATCGCTTTCTTCTTTCTTTTGTGTTCTGGTTCGCAACATGATCTTAGTTCTTTCCGACTAACCGCTTTCCCCCTGCAACTCGACCAGTAGGCCGCCATTCTCTGCGCTAAGTCTTCCTATCTTCCCTTCTGCCTGCCATAATCCGTGCCTCGTTGTTTGAAGGTTGAGGTGGGTATGTTCTTCCCATCGTTTCCTCTCGTTCAGTTCCTGCTGTGAAGCCTGCAAATCAGCATCTATCCATCTTCTGCAACTGATCTGCTCGGTCTGCTAAGGTTCGCCAAATTCCTCTTCCAGTCACTGAACCACAATCTTTACTATGAATCGAAGCACCTCAGCTGTACGCCGGCGCATCCATGAAATGGAAATCGACGTACCCAACGTCAGTACATCGTCGTCGCTGGTGTTCCTGTTCATCCTGGGCGACGACAGCGCTGTGTCGACTTCAGCGTACAACTCCCGAAAATGCCGAGCCCTGCGTGCGTCTTTCAGTCTCCTGGCATGCGCGGCCGCCGGCGGCTCCCCCGGTAAGGTAGAAACCTCTTCGACAGTGTCTCCGGGCCCGGCGCTGGGCCCCGTCGCCTGGCCCTTGCCCTTGTTTGTCCGCTTGACCGTGTGTCTGGTCTGCGTTTTGACTTGCGTCGCGTCGCTAGTCGACATTGTTGGCGAGGGCAGAAGTGGCCGAAAGTACGACGAGGCCTAGGATAGCTGTAAAGCCGTCCCTGCAGGGCAAAGCGGGGTTGGGCAACTACGAGCAATTTCTCTATCATCCACTGTGGGTGTCGAGGGAATTTGGCTATCTGCTTTCGAAGACAGGCGGAGGGCACCCGACAACGACACCGACAATGGGCTGCTTGAGACGGCCGAATGGGACGGAGGTCGTCGAGACGATGCGGGTGGCGAGCCTCAGGGTGGCGCAATTGCTTGAGAAACGCCAAACGGCGTAGATTGCACCGGGCCTCCTGCAGATTGGCCTTCCAAATGGCGACGAGTCGCATCTTGCTGTCGATTGTTTGGCGACTGCAATCCATTGTCATTGAACATTGAAGATGTGTTTGATTTCAAGCGGGATCATGACCTGAGTTTGCACGAAACCCGACCCTCAGATCATGGTGCCACTTGAGATGTGCGGTCTGTAACGGAGGGACGAAGGAGACTTACGGCTGGCTCAAATAATCAGATTCATGTGTAGTGAACAGCATGTCGTTTCTGACAGGTTGACTGACTACACTGAGAGAGTACAAAGGCAGAGCAAGTGTGTACAGGGTGACTGAAGGCGTGAGTTGCGGGGGATGCTGCTGGTAGCTGCTCCGCGGCGCCGCATAGCGTATGTCGACCGCCGTCTACTGCGAATGGCCAGTCCAATTGAGCGCATAAGGATCCGTAGAGAGAGGAGGATCATGGCTATGTGCCATGCCGTGTCAGTTGCCAAGCGGCACACGGTAATAGAAATAAATGATACTCACGGCCGAGACTGAGGTGTGCTGGGCGCAGAAGCTGCATCATGTCGTTTGTCCACCAATAGCGACACAGGAGTTGGCATAGTGGATTAGCGACCTGACTTCATCCTGAAGAGGTATGCTGGGCGAAATACGCTGGTATTGTCTGGAAGGACGAGCCGAAAGGTGACTCGCAAAATACCTGCGGGTGTTGGCTCAGGATTTGCATGGCTCTTCTGCTACATATGCTTGACACAAAGCTTTGAGCCTAACGTGGAACATGATGTCGTCTCGTGAATGTAACCTATGAGGCTCGTCCGTGGGACGGTGTATCAAGCGTTAACACCTACTAGCGTAGGTCTCTGATACTGCTTCAGGTCGTTAGCACGGTCAAATCCTTGTTTGATATGTACGATAGGTACTTCATTCAATATGCGGGTCCCTGGGCATTTGCAGGGATAGTTGGCGAGTTTGTACTGGTCTAAGCCCGTGCTGGGAGTCTCTTGGAGTTGACGGAAGGGAAGAGCTTATATTCAATGCCATAGAGTCGAAACTCGCTGAAGTTCGAGCTATGAATCGGAGGGAATTAGAGGAGTCGAGTTCAATGATGCTCATCGTTAGTGGCTCTGGTGTGGTTTGGTTGGCGCCCGTATCGAATCGTGTTGAGGAACTAGCGCCCACGGAGGGCACCGGCCCGCTCATGAACACCGGCACATCCAAGTCCTCTGAGTCTGACTACAACATCTTCCTCTATGTTTATCCTTTCTTCTCCAGTATACTCACTCTCAGTTACTTCACCGAATGCATCGCATTCTGCAAAGTACTTGCGCTGGACACAGTGGCAAACTCGTAGCGGAGAGCCTCGACCGGATGTGGGCAATGATCTGTAAGTTATTCGATGCGTGTCACTATAATGCACTGAACTTGTTGGCTGCAATAGAAAATGAGTATTTTCTGGGAGGACCTACCCTTGTTCCCAGCACGACGATCGTGCGGCAGCATGAAGGTGGACAATGAAAACCCTAGAAGATGACGCTCGTGTCCGGTTTGGGAACAAGGCTCCGCTCGTATTTTAATCGTCGCCAAAGGACCTCAGTAAGAAACCTCTGTATCTACCTAGCAACCATGGCAAACCAGAGAATTGCCAAAACTTATGCAGTGAGTTACCTTGTTCTGCTATGGGCTTCCCCTTGTCCTCCAACAGGAAACTTCATACATATATGATGGAGCCCTTTTGCATGCAGCTACAGGCCTCGCATTTTTCCTGGTCTCGAAGGTATGCAGTCCTTGTTCAGCCTGCGCCCCCGATGGACTATCCAAACTTGACGTTCGCTTCATACAGTCAAAGTCATTCAATCGGTGTTATACTGTGCCAATGGCCACTCCCAATTTCTTTCCCAGTTATACAGTTCGCTCTGCAAACACTTCGCCTGTCGTTGTTCGCCGACGCCCGAAGGTGCCTCCGAAGGGCTCTCTGCCGGTATTTTCAAGGCCAGGGGTGTACAAGCCAACCCCTAAGCGTGCCGTGCCGACCACCTATCCGGTGAAAGGTAACTCTCGTGGCAAGGGCGCTGAGGGCGTGATTTCGCGACGGGTGCGTCATGCGCATGATATGTCTAGACGTGATCCTCATAACAGTTTAGCATGGTGTTGACGACGAAACACAACGAATATTGAAAGAGTCTGAGGCTATATGCCGCAGATCCGACGAAGGCGCTCAGGGCCTCCGCGATTTCTGGAGAGACTTCGGGGAAGGTATGTCTGATCTATATAGCATGCTTAAGGGTACTGACATGTGTATGAAAGATGCCAACCAATTGCAACAAAAGATGAAGGACGCCATGGAAAACGCAGCCAAAGAGGACAAAGAATTCCAGGAACGAGTGACAAGAGGGGTCGATAAGTGCGACCAGATCATAAAGGAGCTTGCCGAAATGTATGAAGAAAGCGACCGGAAGGCCATTGAATACCGACGGCTTAGCAAAGCCCAGGATCAACAGCTCCATGAAGCCCAGGTAGAGTACCGTGAGGCTCGACGAGCGAATCGACGCGCTGGCCTGAGATGATCCATGTGCTCAGTCATCGAACGACGTAGTAGAATTGAAGCTTTATATGCATTCCTCGTACAAATGTTCTATAAAATCATGTGGGATTATGACTCCGGTACCATTGCAACTCAGCCTTCATGGACCTAATTTCGTCATCTAGCTGATGCTTCTCGGCTGTGAGTCGTAAGGCTTTGTCCTTGTTCTCCGATGCGTGAGCTTTGCTTTCTTCCTTCTCTTGCATTTCGACCTGTGACTGGATTTTCATTCTTTCCAACTCACCCCAAATTTCCTGCAACTTGTCTGTTAGGCGGCGCTTCTGCACCGTACACTCTTGCAGCTTCTCTGTCATCTGCTCAGATCCATACTTCATAGTTTGGAAGGTGCGGAGAGCGTTTTCTTTCCACCGTTTCGCATCATACAGGTCTTGCTGCAAGCTGTCCGATTTAGCAGTTGCCATCTGCAACTGAGATTCGAGTTCCCGCTGTCTCTGCTTCAGTTCGCCATTCGCCTCCTTCAATTCATGTACCACGTTCTTGGCTACCAACAGAAGCGCCTCAGTTATATGCCAGCACGTCCACATAAGAAAAAATCTGGCGTACCCGATCTCAGCACCTCGTCGTCGCTCGGGTTCCTGTCCATCCTCGGCGATGACAACTCTGTGACGACCTCAGCATACAACTCCCGGAACCGCCGTGCCCTACGTGCTTCTCGCAGTCTCCTGACATGCGCGTTCGCCGGCGACTCGACTGGCAAGAAAGGAGCCTCCTGAATGGGATCTTCTGGAACAGCGCTGGGCTCCGCCGCCTCGTCCCTGCTCGTGTTGGTCCGCTTGCTCGCGCGTTTGGTCGGCGCCTTGGCTTGCGTAGCGTCGCTAGGAGGGGATGCGGAGGCTTTGCGCTTCTCCGGCTTCGGAGGTGCAGCAGGGATCCGAAATACCGCGCTCGTTCCGGTGATCTGACGACTGGGCGTGCGGGAAGATAGTTGTGACAACCCAGGAAGCGATGCTGTAGTGTTTGCGCCGACTCGCGAGGACTGCGGCGTAAGAGAATCCGGACGGACAGTGAACGCTACGGATTGGTTCTGCGGGATCCGGCTTCTTATATGAAGACAGCCTCCCGCGGGCATCAATAGACCCGTCTGCGGAAAGGACCCAAAAGGAGAGTATGAGAGTGCCGCTTCCACGGGCGGCGGAGGCATCCCCTGGTACGGTGGTTCTGCGTTCGTCACGGACTGTGGCCGATCCTGGTTCTGGTTGTCTGACAGAATAGCGCCCTGGGCCGGCGTTGCATCAGCGGAGGCCACTGCAGGCGGCGGAGCTGTTGGCGGCGCTACGTCGTCTACAGAAAAGCGAAACACGGACGAATCGTCCGAACTCTGTTGAGGATAGCTAGATCGGTTGTCTGCGGTGGCGTGATACGGGGTACTGTCGCTGTAGCCTGTCATAGGCATCGCAGGCACCTGGAATGAGCCGTGCCATGCGGGAGGGAATGCAGGAAAGTTCATGATTGCTGGTGATGGCGGAGGCGGCTGAAAGTACGACGAAGGTGGCTGCGGACCCATTCCTGCAGACTGAAGTGGGGTATGGCGATCACGAGCACCATCTCGATTGTACACACCATGGGGACCGTCCACGCGAGGTGTTATAGGAATGGGACGAGGCAGGGAAGACGTCCGCACAAGACCTGGAGCGTCAGACGATGTAGACGAGGGTGCGATGAACGTCGATGCTGGGTCCCAGAGTGCACCACTGGTTGACGAAGAGGATGTGTCGCTGACCTTCTGTGTTGGTGAAGAGAACGTCGGCGTCGCATGTACTGGTGAGGTGATTGAAGGCGCAGGGTTAGCCTTCGACGCGAGCCGTAGAGACACCATCGACGACGCTGAGGAAGATGGACGAGATCTTGAAGCAGAGTGCAAAGGCCGCCGAAGGGACGGAGGGCGTGAGGGCGGGGCCATTGCTGTAGAAGCACCTATCGGCACATGCTGCGCAGGCCCTTCTCGAGGCTGGTCTTCCGGGAGTGGCATATCTGCTCCATCGTTATTGAGAAATTGAAGATATGCATCGTTCAGAGCAGGGTCATAAGACGAGCCCGAACGAGATGCTGATCTACATTCGTGCCAGTCAGAGTTACGCCTCGAAACAATTTGTAATCAAGACTTACAGCTGACTTGAACTCTGAGGCACGCTTTGGTTAGAAAGAGCGTTCTCTCCTACATATGACCCAGCCGACCCCTGGGGGTGCGAGGGCAGGGCAGGCGCCGGCGTGTACGGAGTGGCTGGAAGCCTGCGATGGCCGGGATGTTGTTGGTAGCTGCTCTGCGGCACAGAATAGCATATCTCTCTCGTCGGCTGTTGCGTATAGTCGGTTTGACGAGTTGCATAAGGGTCGGTGGATGGACGAGAAACTTGGCTACGGGGTGGGTCGCGTCGGTAACCAGATGACATGCCCACAGACAAGACGATGTATACTTACGGCCGAAACTGTGGTGCGCTGTGCGCAGAAGCTGGGTCATGTTGATTGCTAAGATAAAAAGGTGTCTGCATTGTCAGAGAAACTTGGAGGCCAGTCAGTAAGTCAACGATTATCTGACATCGGCGACAACTAACCTTGAAGGGTGAGAGTTGAAGTGCGAGAGGGTGAGGGCGAAAAGCGGGACCCTACGAGCATCTGAAGTCGCCTTCGTGCCATCTTATACGAAAGTATCCTGGTCCTTGTGGGAAGACGCCCCCAGGCCGATACCGAGCGACCAGAGCACGAGCCCCGTGCGCGTGCGACGTCCCCAGAAGCTTGAGCAGGTCGACCGCTACAGAAACCTATTAATCGCCAGACGAAGTTAGCTTTCTGAGAAGAGAAGGTTCAGGAGCTGCTTACCTGCTAACCATCGAGCTTCTTTTCGCCACGATGGTATCCTTGGACAACATACTGCATATTCCTAATATGTAGGGGTAGACATCGAATGATTGGACGCTGTACGTAGTGCTACGTAGCTGCTATATATGCGCGCGCCATGTGCTGGCATGTCGGAGTCGGGCGAAGTAGTGAGCGTACACTAGACGCGCGAGAAATCAGCATAAGGTTTGTAAGAAGATTACTCAAAGCTAGCTTGAGGAAACGACGACGTACAACTGCTACTGCTTTCGAATCATCGATATGATGTCTTCAAGGCACAGGACTGTGGAGATATGGCGAGAGTGGACGGCCAGCAAGTAGAGTCTGCATTCACCCTGAAACTTTATTCGTGAGAAGACGGGATGCACGTGAGCCACGCGCATCGATGATTCGCCTTCATCTGAGCGTCTATGGTACGTAGTGATAGGGCAGAAGGCGTCAGCGGCTCGTTCGTGATGCATATGCTGGGGACGTACTCGGTCGTTTGGAACATGTTCCGTTCCGGCCGACCTGCAAAGGTGAGAAGCTACCAGACAAGGACTCGCAGATACGAACGTCCGATAGAGATGGTCGATTTTGCAAACATGGAGGATATTTCAAGCAGCACTCACCTGGTATGATGATAGTTATTTTGGCAGTCTTCTGAACCAGCGATGTCGTAGATACTTACGGTCAGGCGAGCATGATCCTGTGTTGGCAAGACCTGTTGTCAAGATTTCGTGCTTGCCCGGTGTGCCAGAGGAAACAAACCGCGCCTGCCTTGATAGAATTGATGAATTTCATGAACGTATACGAAACGTACCTCGAGACACGCATGGTCCGATACACTGGAGGATAACTGGGCAAGGTAATAGGCGTTGGATAACGATGGTTGAGAATATGGAGCTCGCACGGCCCTATCCTCCGGGATACATTCAACGATCCGATAGGATAGAGCCCAAACAATCACCTTAGTTAGGCTGTAGCGTCGCTATGACTGAAGTACTGGAGTCTAAGGTCGTCGTTTGCTAGTGGAATAGTCTGCTACGGTTTGCGTCGGAGCGTGTTCACTTAGCGCCCGAGCCGGGTATTTCCGAGCGCTCGACCCAGCGCGAGGTCAAAGCTGCCGACTAGAAACTTCAATGGCCATAAGGCTATGGACCTCCTCTCGTGTCTGTTACGCTATGTACATCACGGACACGACACGTCCATTATCCGCAGCACGAAAATTCATCGTATGGCATTTCGCGCCTTAGCTGAACGTACGAGACAAGTACAAGTCTGCCAACGTGAACGCGAAGTCTGCTTTTCTTCCTGCAGTAGTTCAGGAATAACGATGCACAGACTCCAAGCACGGGCTCGATTTTTTGACCTGCATTGGGATATCTGCCTCACATATTTGAGACGCGTCTGAATCAAGTTTCAGCACCACATACATTTCACGGTTGTGGTCGCAAGAACACCCTCGCCCCAACCTAGTAAGACTGACTCACTGATCCGCAGTAGCACCACCACCATGCTACCCGAGCCTGGCGCCCCATTTCCTCCCGCTGACTTCAGACAAGGCTCAGCAGACCCCGGTCAACCTAACACTCAGCGCACAGAGTGCCCGCAGCTCCGCCGGACAACCCACCCCAAAGATTCACGGACACTTCAAATGCACAACACAGGAGATCCAACGAATTTTCAAGTCGCTCAGGACTCGATAAGTGAAACCAAACAGCCGAACCTTGGGTGACGGCGGTTTATGAATGATATCAAGCCAGGTTCCAAATTGGAGGGACTCACGGTGCGTCGCTTCAATTTATTCCGCTCATAGTGAAGAGAAGCGGCTGATATTACACTGATAGGTTCGCGGGGATGCTGTGAACAAGATTGCCAGAGCTAGGAGCCGGACAGTGGCTGGAGCACAAGATAGGCAGGCGGAACGTACGGGGCAGCCACAAAGAGCACAAGGATCCTGGAAGGAGCTAAACCAAGACGAACAGGACCGCGAAGATCTCATAAGCATCATAGACCAAGCCCGACGCCGAACCGACGAAATGTGGCGACAGATCGATGAAGCTGAGAGAATAGAGGAAGAAGCGAAGCGGGGGGTAGAGGACACTCGGTAGCGAGTGAGAGTGGGAGAGACGAGTCGGGTCAGGGAAGAGAGAGATGGACAGGCTAGTCGGATAGATCGACAGCTTCATGCATTGAAGGTAAGTTCCCGTGATCACCGCCAGGCAGCGGTCCCGTACAAGGATGACGCGCGGCGCATTATGCAGCACTAAGAGCAATTAGTAGATCGGGTGCGAGATAAATAGGAGTGTTACACGAGTTACGGAGAGCAGTCGGCCTTTCTATATGATCTGCGGGAACATAGCCGGTAAGACTATGGTTGAACTTCACCCCCTCATTGTTTTGAATTCTAAAACAATCAATCGAGAAATCAGCTGGATTTCAAGATGGAAGGAGACGTGAGACGTACCCGCTGCATTATATTTTCGATGTTGCACTTTCTTTGAATTTGGGGGGTTTTAATTGTGTCCTGCTTCGGTCATTATTTTTGCGAGGAGGAGGCTGAGCGGCGAGTAGCTGTGAAGCATGGTGCATGTACAAAAGAAAATCGAATAACAGTCAAGTCGAGATCAGGAGGTAATAGGGCTTACCATTTGAGATGCCGCCCAGAGAAGGCAGATATAAAAACACCCTATCCAGGTTCACTTGACAACAGCGCTGATGTTCGTGTATCGCGAGAATTGGGTGGACCGCGAGATATCTAGTTGCCGGTGTAGCTCATGGGTTAACAGCATCCATTGTTACACTGACATGCTGCGATCCGCCGCCTGGAACATAACCAGCGATACGTACGAAGTTGTGCCGAAAGCTGCGGCGCAGTAGCTTGAGAAAGATGGAAGCACCGGCGTATATCTTGCGACACGCCGGCGGGGCAACATCATGGGATCGAAAGGGCGGCGAACAATGGTGGTCTTCTGGCCTTTAAAACGGGACATGCGGCTTCCTGAAGTAACGAGGCGTTGCCTCAGCGCTGATACTGATGCCAGATATGAGTTAGTCGGGCTGTGTAGATCTGTCGACCGATCGTCATTGTCATTGCTAGACTCATGAAGATGTGTACTTTTTGGACAATATAGGGAAGCTATTTCGTAGTAATTTTTCGTCGATCTATCGTCTACACGATGACAGGTGAACTTGCCTTTTCATGGGCCGGGTGACTGCGTACCTATGGAACCTAGATCATCTTCCATGCTGTATCTAGTGTTGAGATAGACTTCGGAATAAGCTTGAGATCTAAGACATACGCAGAGCCTCGCGATTGAGAAAAATGCAGAGGACAAGTTGGGAGGGGCGATCCCCATAGTCGCGTAAACCCGCTTGGTAATCAGAAACGTGGTTATGGTTACGACGAGATCTTGGCTTCGACCGGCCGCAACTTGTTACTGCGTGCGTTATGGCCCTCACCATTCTCTTATCGTTGTCTTTGCACTTCTGACGACCCCTGGCTTGATTATATTGCCCAGAGGCACATTGCAACCCATCGAAAGTGCACTCCCTTGAGAGTGCACACTGAGATGGTCCGTGCGCGACGGAAGTTTCAGGCGCTCTCATCCCAACGCAGACGCGTCGCCCCGGCTTCTGACATACGCACGGCTTCTGACCACATCTCGTCTTGGCTCCAAATCTATACTGTGAGATGAAGTCTCACATATAAAGGTGCCGTCGGTGCCTTGTGCAGAAACATAATTTCAGTCCACCCCCGAACGCAGCGACACCATGGGCAAGTTATCCATCTTCCGGCTCCTTCGCAACCAGATGAAGAGCTTCCCGCCGCCCAAGAAGTATGATCTTGCAGGAAAGACCGTGCTCGTTGTCGGCGCAAACGTCGGCATTGGCTTTGAAGTGGCCAAACACTTCGCGCGGATGCAGCCCGGGAAGCTCATCGTGACTGCCAGGAACGCGGCGAAGGGCGAAGCAACTGTAGCCAGTGAGTACTTCCCTGCCAAACGTCGTTGGGATCTGCGTGCTGCCCCAGCTTCGCAGCAATCCAGAAGGAGACCGGTTACAAGAATGTCCATTCCCGTATCCTGGAGCTCTCAAGCTTCGCATCTGTCACCGCATTCGCGGAGGCGTTCGAGAAGGAGGAGGAAAGGCTGGATCTGTATGTCTACAATGCCGGGATGTCTTCTATGAAGTACGAACCTACCGGGGATGGCTGGGAGTCGACGTGAGTCCAGTTTTCGACATGCAGCTGCCCGTTATGTCTGACTAGTTTGCTTTAGTCTCCAGGTCAACGACCTGTCTTGCACGCTCCTGTCGCTGCTTTTGCTCCCGCGCTTGCTCGAATCGGCCAAGACTTCGGCAACGCGGCCCCGGATGGTTATCGTTGCAAGCGAAGTCCACTTCTGGATCACGGTGAACGACGTGGAACGTGCGAGCCCTAGAATTCTGGATAAGGCGAACGATAAGGAATATTGTGAATCTGGGTATGTCCCGTAATTATGTCTGTATATCATTAGGCATGTTAATCCTCCCTTGTTTCTTAGTGCCATGCGCCGCCGCTACTTCTTCTCTAAAAGTAAGTTATTCATTGGCTTTGTACACATCCGTGTTCATGTGTCAACGCTGTTTGATCCAGTGCTGAACGTGATGTTCGCGCGCGAACTTACCGCACGCCTGCCGGCGGACACGCCGCTCATCGTGGACTGCGTCAACCCGGGTTTCTGCTCAAGCGAGCTCGGCCGCAACGGGCCGCGGATACTGCGCGCCCTCGCATACCTTGTGGGGCTCATCGTTGCTCGTACACCCGAGCAGGGCAGTCGGCAGCTGATCTGGGCTGCGCTCGGTGGGAGCGAGAAGGAGGATGAGCTGAAGGGCGCGTATGTGTCCGACCACGGCGTCGAGGAGCCCAGTGACTTCCTGCTGAGTGAGCAAGGTGCCAAGGACCAGAAGCGTATCTTGGTGAGTCAAATTGCATGCTTGAACGTTTCTTCGCAGGTACTGATATGCGAGTCTAGGACGAGATCATCGAGACGCTCAGTAGCGTGAATCCCAACGTGAAGCCGATCGTGGACAAATATTTGACAAAGTAATTGCTATGTGCTCTTTGATGTACGTTTCACATGGTAGGACATATGTACGATCTATCCGGGCCACGTCCGCAACACCTATAATCTCTGTTTAATTAGTCTGTTTCTTCTACTGGGGTTGGGAGTGGCACAGGTATATAGAATATCTTTAGTACTCGTATTTCAGTGTCTCCTTACCATCTGCTCTGGCTGCTTTATGTCCTCGTCTCCTTAATTTCTATCTTGTCTACGGTCGCCAAAACATTGCCTGCGAGTCTACTGAACGACTGAGCGCTCACTTGAGCATTGGGGACCGGTGCGGCCCGGCAGTTCGTCTTCAGTGAGACTGCGCGTTCGAGTTGAATTCATCCACGCTTCCACGCCCGGTGACCATGAAGCCTTTCTTTCGATTCTGATTGTTCATATTGCAGATTGTCTTTCCGCGGAACGCGTAGGTTGCGATCACCGGTCAAGTACGCGAAGAGTTATATGGTGCGTCATCTTCAAAGCGCAAGCTTTTCATACATGTCGCTCGGACTCGCTGACCTCCACGAAAAATAGCTGCACACGTCTTAGTCTGCACTGCAAACCTGCTGGGGTATAAAAGACTTGTATTACGATAGCAGAAACCCTCCGTAGAAGACCAAGCCGACTTCTCCTTTCGGAACAAGGGACGGTACTACTGGGACGGTGCGTTCCAGTCTCGCATGCATGTCCTTTTCTCCGAAGCTGACGTTTGAAAAATAAGTATGGAAGTGAATCGTGCTGGTGTGCTCGGGCTTTTTCTTATGTGCGTTTCGCCCATGCTTCATCGCGCCTTCCGCTCAGGCTCGGCATCAGACTCGGAATCTGGGTCAGGCGCCGGCTCTATCCCCTTCCCGGCCTTCTCTTGCATCGTGCGTTTGTTCCGGAGTTCTGTCTGCACTTCGGTATGCTCTGCGTGGGATAGCAACCATAACATTGCAGGTTACGCGGACGTGTCCAAATTAAGCGCGTCTTGTTCTCCTGCCGATGCGCTCCTGAAGCGTCGTGCCCATTTCGTCCTCCTCTTTGTCCTCCAATAGGTAATCCAAGTTACTCATATATATGTGCTTTCCTTCGCTGATTTACCTGCACATATTCTAGTTAAACCACGCTGCCAAGGTGCGTTCGTCCTAGCTGGCGCTCGTCATGCTCCCTGATCTAATCCAACATTCGGCACGCACTCTTCCAGGGGCAAAGTTCGCTGAAACACGATCAGGAATCGAGCCGATGGCCACTTTGTCGCCGGGCACTGGCGGTAAACATCTCTCGGGAGGCCCACCGCCCGCTCCTCGTCGCAAGCGCACTTCGAAGGCTCCGAAGTCCCGGAGGAGGTCGGCAAGGTGAGTACTTCAAGGTCTAACACAGGTGTGCAGAGGCATGCAGATTGACCCGTGCCCTCATAGTCCTCTGCGGCGAGACCCTATCCCGAGTATTGAGGAGCAGCTAGAGGCCAAGGTAGGTCGACCATCACATTCTATTTAAATGGACCACTCACTTGTTATATCAGTATCGTAAGGACGAAGAGTTCTGGGCCACTCTCTCTAAGGAACGCAAGGAGCGCGAACGACGCAGCGAGGAACAGAAACATAAAAGAGAAAGTGTCGAAGGAGATGCCTGGGAGCAAGGCACTGGCGACCCTTTAAAGGTCGATGAAGAACGCAGGCAAGAATTCGTCGACATCAAAGAACGATATGAACGACTCAGAAAATCAGCGGATGAACACTTTCAGCTGGTCAAGGATACAGCACAGCGGATCAATGCATTCGACGAAGGACTCCGTGATGTCAGGCGAGCTGTTCGAAGAATTGAGGATGAACGACGGCACACCCGCCACTGAGAAAAGAGCTCTGGTTATTGGTGCATAAGATGTAGGGATAGATTGCTAGTCAAGCATAGGTAACTAGTACGATATGACTGTAGAATTGCGCGCGCTGACACTTCTCCGGCACTCCGAGTCGTATGGTAGCCACTAGGGTCTTGGATCCTGCTCCTGATTGCACCGTAAATTAGTTTGAGTCGCTGTCAACTCGCCTTCTCTTTGGATGAGTTGGTGGCGGAGCTGTTGAATCAGATTTTGGGACTGATGGAGTTTGCCCTCGAGGTGCCTCAGTTGGAGCTCGTAGTCTCGCGACTGCATTGCCGTCAAGTCACTTCGCAACGATTGCACCTCCTTGTCTCTTTCTTGTTCCTTTTCTCTGCGTGCCTTGAGAGATTTGACAGCTGAGAAGGAGAATGTGAATCTAGGCGATCGTGATTCAAAAGACGGCGTACCTATTTGGACCACTTCATCTAGAGCCAGCGACTCGAACGGCTCTACTTTGATGAACAGCGCAACTTCTTCATAAAGAGCGTGAATTCCCTCCTTAGTACGACCCCTCCGTGTTCTCGACCGTATAGCCTCCGCTGACCCCTGTACTTGAACCGGTGCGTCCTCGTCCACGCCTTCGGACCCAGATTCGGGCCCAGGCTGTGAACCAGGAATTGTCTTCTTCATTCCTTTCACTGTGCGCCTTTTTCGCTGCTTCGCCTGCATTGCGACGTGCCCTGCTTCTCCCACAGGAGGTGCCTTACGCTTCCTGGATCGGATGAGCCCAACAGGTCCAACGGAAGTCAGAGCGACCACGCTCGGCGTCATTGCTAATGGCGCTGCCTCCTGACAAAAATCGACTGGCGAATGAGATGGCAGCGGCGCCGAGCAAGGAAAAGGGAGGACCTCGTGCGATAGTGCCTCGCTGGTGACGGTTGTCTGCGTAAGAGATGCGAGCTGGAAGCCGATAGCATCAGACGGGACGCCGTCTGTTGCAGACTCGTTACGACTTGGATCATCCACGTCCTGACTCCCGACCAGCGCTCCAGGTGAATGGAGAATGCAAGAAGTCGAAGGACCAGCTTCTGATAAGGCGCCCGCCAAGGAAGAATAAGTGGAGATATGAGTGGTCGGCAGCAGTCGTCTTCGGCCGTTGTAGAAGAATGCTTCGAGTGTATCTATATCCTCGTCCGTAGAGACTTGATTATCCTCACGATGCGAAGGATAAGGTGCACAAATAGAATTCTCGTTGGTTGTATAAGGAGATACAGCGTCGGTGGAAGGCAGGGGAAGATCGTGAGACTGAAGAGGCTGGCGAAGACCTTGAGGGTGTTTGCCTGAGTTGGGGAGAGGTGCAGAAAATATAGCAGATGGACGAGCAAGTTGCCATTCTGAATGCTCCTGAGCTGTCGAAGGGACATCCTGCGACACAAGGGGAGTGGCTGCAGTTTCTATCGCTGTAGATGAAGATAGCGCGTTTGCTACCGGCGGGACGAGCAATGGATGATTTGTCGCAGAAGGGTGTCCGAGAGTGAAAATTGACTGAGGAGGAGTCTGAGAGATAGTCCTCGCAGACTGCGAGGGAGCAATGGACGATGGAAACACTCCAAGTGCAAGTCGTTCAACATTCTCTGGATACTGAGTCTGCGCCAGGCTGAAGGATTTCACGTTTCCCCCGACAAATCGCTGATTGCCTACACGACTGAATGCGTAAGGGTCGTGCGGATGATTGGACAAGATGGACAACGCCGACGAACTGTCAGTGCGTCAGACTTTTCACTCTGTCAAGGAGTATCCATATCTTACGCTCGATGCTGGGCCATGAAGGGGGTAGAGGACTCGGCACTCCCACCGTTCCCCTGAGAGATATGCTGCATGGTGTGAACGCGAATCTAGAAAGATATAACACACAAATAAGCCAAAGCGACACACACACGAGCACCATTTTAGCATACTAGAGAGAAGTGATCTTGAACATAGATCGAAAGGACAAGGCGAGCGCAGTATAAAGTGCCGCAATATGATTGACATCGTGCTGGTCATCTTATAGTAGGCAGGTCGTTCTATGTCAAGGCTTCCATGAGGTCGGCCAAGGCTGTGAGGGAGAGGAACGAGTACCGACCGACGACTGTGCTCTGCGCGACATCCCTCGTCGCGCGGGAAAAGCGAAGAGGAAAGAAGGCGAGAGACGCTTAAGATTACTCAATCGAAGCAGAACAGGTCCGCCGAGCATCCTGCCGCCACGATTGAGTTTGAAGGGACATCGCACTGTCTAGTCAGGACGTAGCGTACGCCCTACAGCAGAAGAGGCATCATCTCTACTCAGATTCGAGTTGATGTTGCCATGCGCAGTGTACCACGAAGCGCCCTACGTACGAGAGAAGCCTGGATAAGGTTTATTCAACGAGACTTCGAAAACTCCACATCCGGAAGGAAGGCATACGTACACTCATATGAGGGTCGGCTCACCTTGTCTGATGACCGCTTGTGTTGATGAAGAATGTCTGAATCCCGATAAGCGGGGACGTGCTCGGGATCAATAACTTGAACGTGTTGCGAATTGTGCTTGGGAATGACATCGCGGCCGCGAGATGCTTTACGCTCTGCATTGTTCCTTTTTCTGCTCTTGCTACAGAGCCTACGGGACGTAGGGCTAGGGCGCAAGATGATGAGTGCGATCGGTGTCATATGCTGCGGACGTACATGACATTCCTTAGAACCAGTTCCGACCACTGTGTGCAAGGGTGAGAACGAGCGGAAACGAGACTCGTGACTATGCAGGTCTTCTATCTGGTCTATCGGCCGGTCGTCCCGTGGTTACAACGTCGTACATTGAGCGCATATCGGGAGACACAGCTTGGCAGTGCATCGATTGAGTAAGAGACAATGGCAAGGAAGGGACACACGGGGCGCACGTCGTAGTCCGTGCCAAAGAACAGTCGAGTCCCGGGTGACGCCGGCACGGTTCACCATTCTGTGCACGGCAGACTTGAGTATATCATCTATAGGACAGTCGATCTTTGTCCTGGCGAACTTGCAAGCTCGACGAGATGGAGACGTACTGGTATAGCGTGCAATCTGCTCGCCTGCAATCTGCTCACCTGGAATGCACGGTATAATCGTTATCAAGTCGGAATGACTCGGACCAGGCTGAGGAAAGACGAACTTGACAAGTAGTGAGCCAGGGATCGTGACGGCGTCGATCCGCTCGCCGCTGGTGTTCAGCATCCGAAGTGCCTGGATGTTGTCTTGTTGGCACAACACCGCGAAGCATTGCGGATGCATACGTCAACGTCTGAGCTCAGTTCTTAACCAACTTGATTGTATCCGCACCTCATAACTTCGGCGGGTTGTCAGCGGCAGATCCAATGCTAGCACAAACGTTTATGATATATACAGGCGCATATGTACTGCCACATTGCTTTCCTACACTCAGCTCAGTTTGAAAGACAGAGAGGTATTAGGGTGCACTCACTAATAGCCTCCTTCGGCCATACAAATGTTCTCTCCTGCCATTGCACCGTCATCCCTCTCCACTGCATTTGCATCGATGGCGTAGCATCCCAGATCAAGGCCTTCATTTGGATCGCTCTGGTTCTGTTCGTGTGCCCGCCGAAGAGAGTGGTGCTACTGTTGGTCGACCTCGACCCCTTGAAGCTTTGAAGAATCAAGCTGAACGCCTGCTAAGCGCGTAAGTATCTATGTAATTGAGCGTTGCAGCTTGCAGGTCTAGTCCGGCCCGGCAGGTGCCGTAGGCAAGCGCCTCGAGCTCGAGACATCCATATACACCCTTTCGTTGCCCTTGTCGTACCAATCAGCCATACACTCGTCCCCTCCATTCTCGCTCGTGACGTGTAGAGGGAGCTCAGAATTATGATGTTCTATCTGTAGAATGCGCGGGTCTGCATATAACAGCCAACCTTGCGGAAGGGGCATGCAATTACGCGTCGCCTTCAGAGCCTGAGCGCAAGTTCACCATTCATGGCGACGGGACTGACTGACCTCCCCAGACAACGAAGGGAAAATCTTAGGTCCGTCTCATCAACGTGTTAGGGTATGGGTCCCTCATATTATAATAGAACAAGCCGGCCGTAGAAGACAAAGCCTGCTTCTATTGGGACAAGGGATCGTACGACGGTATGTCGGAATCTCACGTATCCTTTCACTTGTTTGAGCTGAATCGGGGTCTTGTTACGAACCGTAGAAGCTCAAACGTTATCAGGGAGCATCCAAAGTAAGCATTCCTTGTACTATCACCGTCCTGCGACTCGCCGCCTCACAACGTCTTAAATTCCGTCCATCCCAATCTACACGATATGTAAGTACTTCATCCGGCTCGCAAGTCCACAAGACCCCGACATCTGTCTCGCCAGGGAATCTCATTCTGCCACGCCAATGGCTGCCCCCCATCCCTCTACTAGCCCCGGACTTTCCTTGTCAAACGCATCTCCGATTCACCTGCCTGTGAGCACTTCGGAATGCCGGAAGACCCACCGTAGAACTCGGTTGGTTCAATGATCTTCGATGCCGAAGGTGCTCGAATTGACGATTCTGTTTGTAGCTCAGCGAAACAGGATTTTAAGCAGCAAATTGCTGCACAACTAGAACAGCAGGTGCGCTGGACTCTACACTTTTTCTCAGAGAAGCTCACTCATATTTTCAGGGTCGTAAGAGAACTGAGGAAATTGCCTCCTGTTTTCGGCAGCTCAATAAGATCCGGCAGACCAACGAAGAAAGTAGACGCGAGAATCAGAGACTTGTCGAACACGTTCAAAGGTTTAAAGACGGCAACAAGGAATTTGCGAAACTTTGTCTTGAATTTGAGCAAATGGTGGATAAACTCGAATTTGTGGGCCAGAAGTATATGGAGGCAGTCGATAAGGAGGGGGAAGCGATCAATATGGAAGCTCAGCAAATCAAGTTACGGAGGCAAGCCCTCGACAGTGGCTCAGAAGAGCGCGCCGCAATGAAGCAGGCATTCAAAGATTTTGAGCGACGATCCAACATTCATAGTCAAAGTATTCGTGACTACAGACGAAGCGTCCGTCAACGTGACGACAATTTACGATGGAATGTTAATCGTGGCCAAGACACGCGATAGTCCCGTAGTGATAGCCCGAGTACTTCAAGTAGGATACATGAATGTAGGAAGTCGTCATGCCTATGCCACACAACCTCGCACACCAAACTGTCAAGCTATGTCTCTGTCTAATCAGTTGCGTCGATAAGTTCTATCCGAATACTAGGTAGCAACCACGGGGCCAGAACATGTCCAAAGGAGGTATGCCTTGTTCTCTTGTCGCGGCGTACTCGTTGCGTCTTCCCTTTGTCCCTTAAATGATGCATCAAGCATTTCATATATAGGTGCTATCCTCTTTATAAACGCGCATAGGTTTTGTTGCTGCGCTACCAAGGTGTGTTCTTCCTCACAGTATGCTTCGTTGACTCACTGCCTGTGTACGCCGTTTCAGCATCAACATATATTCGCAAATAGGCTACGACTTTACCTCCAACTGAGGTGCATGCGTCCCTCGGAAGACCCGCCGCCCTCTCGTCGTCGAGGGCGCACCGTAGGTTTCAATGTTCCAAGGGCTCAGAAGAGATCCCGGTCGGCAAGGTCAGTACCTCAAGCTTCAAGATTGAGCACATGTGTGCGGAAGCATGTGGGTTGACGCGGGTCCTCACAGTCCACCACGGCGAGACCCTATCCCGAGTATTAAGGAGCAGTTAGAGGCCAAGGTGGACCGAACATTGCAGTCTATTCAGATGGGCCACTCACCTGTTATATCAGTATCGCAAGGACGAAGAGTTCTGGGCCACTCTCTCTAAAGAGCGCAAGGAGCGCGAACGTCGCAGTGAGGAGCAGAAACGCCAAAGAGAAAGTACTGAAGAAAGCGCGTGGAAGCAAGTCAATAGGGACCCCTTAGAGGTGCATGAAGAACGCAGGCGAGGGCTCATCGATCTCAATGAACGGTATGAACGGCTAAGGAGGTCAACGGATGAATGCATTCAGCTGGTCAAGGACCTAGGGCGGAGGACCAATGCATACAATGAAGAACTCCGTGATATCAGGCGAGGTCGTCAAAAAAATAGGGATGAACAATGGCGCACCCACCACTGAGATAGGAACTGCTATGTATTGGCGCATGAGATGTAGCTATAAGGTCTTAGTCGAGCATATGCAATCATTGTGAATGACCACAGAGTTGCATGCGCTGATACTTTTCTGGAACTCATACGGCATTCCCTAGGGTCTTGAATCATGATAACGCTGTAATTTGGTTTAAGTCGCTGAGGACTCCTTCTGATTCTGGGTTCGGTAGAGTTCGCCCTCGAGTTTTCTCACTTGCATTCCGGACTCCTGCGGGTTTATGTCGTAAGCTCCCGAATGTGTTTCTATCAAGTCACCCTGCAGGGATTGGACCTCCTCGCCTCTTTCCTGTTCCTTCCTTGAGAAATTGAAGAATGAGAATGAGAATGCAAATTCAAGTGAGCGTAATTCAAAGGAGAGTACCTATTTGAACCACTACATCGAGCGCCAGCGTCCCGAACGGCTCAACATTGATAAATCCTGTGACTCCTTCGTACAAGCATGGGTCAAATCCTTCCTGCACACCTTGCAGCTCAGGGTCGATCAAGCAGCTCTGACGGAGATTGGAACAACCGTCCTTGATGAGGCTTTTGCCTCCCGAACCGAATTGGTGGGTGAACCAAATAGTGGCGGCGGCGAGCTCGGAAAAGGTAGGACTTCATTCAGTGGTGTCTCGTCTGGAGGATGAACAAACTGCGAGCCGATGGCGTTGGACCTGTGGACGCCCTTCGCATGCTGGCTATGATTACGATCGATCATGTCCTGGTCTTCGACTAATCCTTTCGTCTAGTCAGAGCATAGCGTACACGATACAGAATCAGGCAACAATTCTACCTAGACTCACTTTGATGTGGTATTGGAGTATGGCCAGCGAAGCACCCTACATACATTTGACGTGCGAGAGAAGCCTGTAAAAGGTGTATTTAACGGGAGATTCAAGGAATTCACACCCAGAAAGGAGGCCTACGTCGCACAGAAGCTCCGAATTCGGAGCCTCGATGCCATATCTCGGAACACGGAGGATTTGAACATGTAGCAGGGGACGACCGTCATAGTACAGATTGTGCACGGAAACTATTCGCGTGGTCTATCATGCACTCCAATTGAGTGGTTTGACCAAGAGCACTGTACAGAGTGTCCAAAAGATGGAGGGACTCACGACCGATGAGCAAGGGACATGCTCGGACTCTATATCGCGTAGTGAATTGTGCTGGGGTGTGGCATGGCGCTCACACGAGATTGTGCGCCCTTCGTTGTCTGCCCTTCAGCAGAATGGTTGACCATGTCATCACTGCCTAATTCTGCTGGAATTTCCTGCAGAAACTAGGCCTCAGCCGAATTCTGGCAGTCTGCATACAGCTGTCAAGTGCAACGACTCGCCAGTTTGCTTGTTATTCGAAAGGGTTGACCTAACAGCATTTTGACTCGTTGCCCCGACGGGCACATATCTTGCCCAAATTTATGGGAGGCTAGCTCATTGGATTTCCAGGGATGATTCCGATAACACCATTAGATCGAAGTTGAGACTAGTACCGAATGTCGGGGCTTACCTTCTGACATGGAGAGTGACCTACAAATTCTCCACCGTTCAAGCAATATCGAATGCATAGACGTAGATTTTTTGCTCCAACATATTTTGGTGGTGGAACACAATGAAAGGGTCCACTGCTAGCCAGTGATTGAGTGAGTCGTTCCTGTCAGTGAAGGACGGCTGGAGATGAGGTCGAAGCGTAGAGAGGGTTGAGCCCCAGTGAAAATCCCGCCTGGCGAGGTCGGGCGAGATATGGTCCGATATGTAAAAACAGATCTGAGCAGATTTTCTGGACTATTTTAACTATCTGACCAGATTTCGTCTGTCGAGGTCTGGCGTCATCGGGTCCCATATGCACCATCTGCTCACATCGGGTCTGATCAGGTGATGGATTCGAAGTATGCATATCATTAATTTCTTCGATACACTATTGCAGATATCGACATAGAGGGCCCGATATTGCCCACTCTCAACAGCTCTCGCCCGAATCCATGCTTGTACCCTTCGCAGCGGGACCCGCTCTGACCAGCTCATACTAGCTCTCCCTACCCCGTCCCCCTCGGGAGTACAGCTGCAGACAGGGATGTGCTGTCCGCAAGCTCGCTACGCTAGTCCGTCATCCCTTCCGCCGCGCTGCACGTCTTCGCTGACCTCCCTGCTGCTGCTGACCAAGCTCGTCCTGGATATGCGTTAGTTTAACTCACCGCGCTCGGTGCGCGTGTCGCGAAGCACATCACATTGTTGCCGACCGCGCAAGACAGTGTGGTGAAGGCGCCGGTGTCGTCACGCTCGAGGGCAGGCCGTGCGTGATGCCGAGCCGAGAAGTATGTCGCGGGGTGCTGAAGAGGGCATGGGAGAGGGTACTTTCGTACTTGCACAGTGCAAGTCTGGCGGAGCGTCATTTGCGAGCAGGATATGTCAGTCACAGATATTCTGGTCAGGAACTGCCTGCGGCATACGTACCAATGAGCATTATATGCATCTTCCGCAACAACAGCCTCTGTATCCCACTGTATCACAAGAATCAATATGCCCAGCATCATTGTATGCGTCCTGCTCATGCAGCACAGGGCTAGCATTGCCCGCGCCAACGACCGACGAGATGATGCTCATGGTCCCGCCGCGGCGCAGGAAGTGCTTCGCAATATGCGCACAGGGCGTGATTAATGCGGAGCTGCTCGCTGCAGCATGCAGCAGCGCGAGCCGCGAGAGGGACATACGTGTACAGCACGAGCCCTGTGACCACTGCTCGGAAGGCGCCGCCCGACAGGAGGGGAGTAGGGCACTGTTGGCGAGGGAGGATACTGGAGGGGAGACTGCGCGAGTTGGGGGCTGGAGGTAGTGCATGTGGGGGTATGAGTGCACGTCCGGCGCGACGTCGATGCGTCAGTCACGAAGAAATGCTTGTAGCATACGTACTGGCTGCACATATCACGAGCTCGGCTGCGGGAGCTCAACGCGGTGCCTAAGTATGCGATGCTTGCGTATATGCTGTGAAACCCTCGCGCCGCAGGCACGAGTAGAACTCCACGAGTACGAGCCTGTCTCGTGTCAAGAACATTGAACCGGCAAACGACAGGGTAAGGAAGGCCTAGAATGCGAGTGCATCAGCAGAGAGAGCGGGTCATTGAGAGGCGGGGCCGAAATGTTGCCAGTAGCGTGAAAGAGAAGTGATTCTCTTCACACCGGATTCCGGCGCTGTGGACTCACCTGGTCTCGCAGTCACTTGCACGTTTGTTGCGTCCATCTGTGTGACTCCCTGCCTCTCGACGGTGGTGAGCAACGAGTTGCAAAATCCCTGTGAGGGCAGAGGCGCCGATGATGGCGCTTCCATGTCATCGCACTTGGGAAGAGGACGATCAACGAGAGTAGTACCAGTAAATCTTTGACTTACTTGCCGTACAATAGGCAGACAGCTAGGCATCTTGTTCTCCAACTCGTCTACTCGCCCACCCATCTAATTACTCGCCCACCGCCTGCCCGCCCGCCCGCCCACCCGCCCGCCCGCCGAAGCTCTCGAACTCACATCGTCTCCGATGGCATTTTCCATGTCCTGCCGGGAAATACAAGTATCTGCTATGCTTGTGTGCGGCATTGCACTCACCTACTTTCCTCCAGCGCTGACCTCCTTGGCGGCAAGAACAGCGAGCCGCTGATGACATCATGGCAATTGCAATCGCGCGCCACGCAGCAATTATATACAAGCAACCATTCGATTGCCTCAGGATATTGAGGGCCGGGGAGAAAGGGGGAGGGAAGGATAGACAATAGGAGGGTGTTGGGGGATGGAGGAGAGAAGTAAGTGACGACAGGGACACGACGACTTGGAATCATAAGTCTAAGTCGAACTTGGAGTGCACGAGTATACTTCCATGTACCCGACAGATCTACGTCATACTCTGAGGAAAGAAATGCAATCAAGTACTTGCCAGAGACAATTTAGCAGATGTCACCAGATCTCGCCAGCTCACTTGCATTTTTACATATTAGGCCATATCTCGCCCGATCTCACCAGGCGGGATTTTCACTGGGGTTGAGCGCTTATTCGTTTGAACGCCGACAGATGCAGCCGGGTTCGCCCGCCCTCGTACTCGACTACGTGATTGTGAAAAAGACACACAGCCGGCATTCGCTTTCTTCGCTCTCCAAGACGACTCGGAGCTCAATATAGAATTGTAAACTTCGTCGGGATACTCTTGTGCACGCAGATGTGCCCACCATTAAAGCATCCAATGAAGAGCAAGCACAGATGGACCGAGACCGCGCGAATAGCTAGGTGAGTATTAGACTTCATTCGTGTCGCCTTCGTAGAATGCAATTGCTCTCAAGGATAGCGCTTGGTATCTGATTCTAAGTTTTTCAGCATCGCAAACTTCGGAGACGATACGGTAGGGTCGGCATATTGACGAGCATCGACAGCCGCAGAGACGATGATCAACAGACGACTCCGTTCAAAGGCGACGTTGTATAGGGTCCCCAAGCACAGGCAGCGAGGATAGGACAAAAACATGTCCTCTGACACCATTGGTTGAAATCTCTGTTTACTCTGTCCCGTATGTTGTCTCAAGGTAACCGACCAACGGAGCCGTGGCAAAGGAAGTTCCATAGCAGGTATGTGTTGTTCTCGAGCTGCGGCGTCGAAGCTCGAGTATATTTACTTTCTCCCTTTGTTCTTTACTAGGTCGTGTCGGCTCAACTATATAAAGGGCCGGTCACTACCCGACCCGAGTGCATTTCGTTACTGGTTCTTGAGGTGCGTTTCTCCCGTCTGACCAATATGCTTGCGAAATCGTTCATCAAGTTGTTTAGTCTTACCGACCGTGCGGTGATAATGCCGACCAATCATCCGCAAACTAGCCGCAAAGAGCTTCCAACGAACTCAGGTCCCGTTCAGCTTTGTAAGGACACCGACACCCCAGAGAAGCTGAGGACCCGATACGTAACTCAGGCTCCGGTAATAGCACCGTGAAGCAAGAAATTCCTAGGCTGATTCCATGTGGCAGAACCTGGGCAAAAGGCCACCCATTAATCGGAGAATCTATTCTGCAATTGCGAGCCGAGTACGTTGTCTTTCCAAAAGCTGAGCTGCAAATTTAATAACTCCCTTCCACAACAGGATGCTGCTGCACTCGACGAATGCAATCGATTGTGTGGTGAAATTAGGCGACTTGAGGAGGAGAGTAGATGCGAAAATGTGAAACTTAACAGTCATCTGGACGGATGCGAACAAGGTCTCAGGAAATTCACCCAGCGCGTCGAAGCGAATGGCAACGCACTTGACAAATTTGAACAAGGTATTTGATGCCATTTGGAGTCTCACGCTGGTTCACGATGTGTCCAAATTGTGACCACATGTTGACGCACTTTCTAGGCGTCAAGGATGCAACACAAGGTATGAGTCTGATAGTGCCATTAAATAACATTCTTAAATTATGATGTTGGTTTTGTAGCCGCCGTCGGACTTCAACATGAAGCCAAACGGTATGAACAGATGGTTGATCGGCGCAGACAACACGTCAAGGATTACTCGCGTCAATACGATGCGTACCGGCTGGAGCGACGACAGAGGAGGCGCACACATCAGACCAACACGACGACACAGTCGTAATTGCAAAGTGAACCTCCTGAATGTTCCTTTATCATTCATTAAGCATAATACATATCATGTACATGACTGGCTATTCGAAGATCCAATGTCACCTTGCATAGCGCTCTTGATACCGCTGGAGTTCAGCCCTTGTAGACACAAGATCGGCTGAGAGCTGTTTGATCAAATCCACGTCGCGTTGCGCCTCATCTATTTTGGAATGCAGCTCGTCCTTACTCCTCCGAAGTCCTGCCTTTGTCTCTTCTAGATCATGCGTCGCTGTCTCTATGGTCGCAGCCCGCTTGCCCACTTTAGTGTTCAAAGTCATCACATCGCGCTCCGTTTGGACCAGCCTAAGTTCTACGGCCTCCCTCCGAACTTTCTCTTTGAGCCAATGTGATTGGGCTACCTGCAAAGCCTCCTGGAAAGCATTTATTTGCTGAGCTCTCTGTTGGTCGTAGTCTTGCCATGCCCTGATTACATCGAATGCTAGGAAGGAACATGTATTTTAATGATCATTTTCGCGAAGACTGAAGACGACGCACCGGTTTTCAAAACATCGTATTCACTCGGCCCCTTGCGGATATCCGACACCTCCATGTGCTCTTTCACTTCCTCGCTTAGGAGCTGAAGTACCCACATCTTCTTCCCATCCTCATCCATTTCCTCGACACCTGGGTCCAAGTCGACTGCCCTCACTTTGCCATTTCCCCGATCTGCAGCCCATGTTGCGTTGAATTCAGCTTTACCAGGCGGGGACACAGATGCTTTGCGCTTCATAGCTCTCGTAGGTTCGTATGGGCCCCGGGCCGCTGCATCGAAGTTCGCCTGGGAAGGAACAGACTGTATCATGGGTCTGGCGTCCACGTCAGGAGAAAAGACAGGCTGATGCGAATCTGCATGCGACATGTTCCGTGAAGAAAACACACCCGATGCATTCATCTGCGGAGTAGGGTTAAAGGACTCGGACGCATCGGCTGTGAATTCAGAGCAAGAGATGCTGCCCTGCATACCGGCGCTAACTGGCCAAGGCATTGAAGGGACCATCTCGGACACGTAATTCAGAGGTGGAAGCAAGGGTGTAACACCAGATGCCTGCGTGAAATTTTGCCAATTGCGCGGGGTATCCTCTCGAGTCGGGAACAGAGACAGATGATTTTCTTGCAGCTTGAATAGTGACGAAATGAGATGTCTTTGTCTATAGAAAAAGAAGATGGACGTACGTTGTCGAGGGATGATTTATGCAGGTGGCTGAAGTGATGTGCTGGTTGTATGTCGCACACGCTCGAAATCTGGGTTCCGGATTGTGGACCATAGCCAACGGCAGGCATCGTGGGATGCTGAGGACTGTCGCTCCATGAAACAACAGTTTCCCTCGACAATGCGGATGATGAGACAGAATTGGTGGATGGCAGGTTCCGGAAACTGGTGTCTGCTGACAAAAATGACCACGGAGGAAGCTTGGGTGTCGACGAGGAGATAGAGAGAGCAGGCTGCACTTTCAATGGAAACGGAGCGGCGACGCGAGCACCGAAGGCGAAGGAAGGTACAGTGGTAAGAGACGCGGAAGGTGGAGGAAGTGTCGAAGGAAATGTAGATGTCTGTCGGTAGAGAGACGAAGACGAAGAAATTGACGAGGGGTAAGAGGGCACGGCGCTCGCAAGCGAAGAATTTGGAGGCCCACTCCGTTCGTGGGGCGCTTGGAGCATAGTGACATGAGACGATGAACTCAGGCCAGCGGCATGGGGATAATGGGTGGTGCATGCAAGTGATTCAATTCTGCCACTGCGTCAGTTCCAAGCTACATAACAACAAGAATTTGACACTCACAGCTGACTCGAGACCTCAGATAATACCGTATCGGATAGCGTAGCATGACTAGCAGACGGAGAAGCCGAAAAACCATCATGTGTTGGCGAAGAGTATCCCGTGGCCTGCGGTTGCATAACGAGCCTGGAGATTGTGCGACAACGGCGACGAAAGATAGGACGTTGAAGGGATGTTCGATGTCCTACGCCATCTTAAGTACGTGAGTCCTTGGGTACAACGAACTTCGGTAGGCCTCCACGGAATGTAAGGGCGACCACAGATTGTAAGGACGACCAGGACTATGCGGCGGTGGAACAAGTTCTCATCAATGTATCGCGTAGTACGTTGCCCCTGGGCCTGGGAGCGCAAGGAGCACAACGGTAAACAGAAAGTGAGTGTCGTACGAAATTTCGCTGATTGAGGAACTCACCCAGTATCCATCGAGCGTCCATTCCGAACGACAAGCCCCGAAGACAGCGTACCGTGCTTGTGCAGCCGCGATAATCTGGCCATGTGTCGCCGCACGCGCACCGTCATAATACACGGTCGTTGGTGAAGCATGCGAGCAGGATCTGTAAGGTCTGTCAGAATTTGAAAAGAGCATGCGAACATAGACACATACAGCATCGGATCCAGAAAACCGATCAAGTTGATCCAATCTGGGCATTGATGCAAGGACGTTGGAACAGCCTAGTCCCACCATTACGCCCAAACTCTGTTTATCGCAGCCCTGACATGTCGTGGTCGACTGCTTTACTTGATGTTGTTCTGTTGATGAAGTCAACGGCTGAAGGGATGAGTTGTCGTACTCACCGTGAAACGCCGTTGGATTCCGCCCTCGGAAAATCCCGATTCGGGCGCTAAATGAAATCACTCATTGCACCAAACGATGACCGGTACAACACCTTCATAGCGACGTTACAATCGTTTCAAAGCCAATGTTTGAGCGACTCGTACCTCCTGATATTCCTGAAGACATTGCAGAAGACGGTTCTGCGAACTCTATACCCTTATCGCCGTCATCTAGCATCTACTCGACCTTCTTCTTCTCCGGCGGAGAGCTCTGTTCGTGTCTTGGTGTCTTGGCGTACGTGTTCTATACATTTGTCACACTAGCTGGCTAAAGCATAGCAAACGCGGACGAACTGTGTTCTATATGTTCTAAAGATATGCATCCCAAGTGCGAAATTTTGAACAGGTATCATCATGAATTATAGGCCACCCGTCATGCGCGCCCGCATATCTCTCTCTATGGTTCTGCTCTTACATAAACAGGACTGGGGAAAAGAGCACTCTCGTAGCAGACAAGCAATTCCACAAGGAACCTCCGTGTTTGCAAGGTCGACCTTCTTTGTCTGACGACCGTACGCGCGTGTCCCTGTCCACTAAGTTCTCTCCCTCGCACGCCGACTGGGGCACATTCAAATAGACTTGAGCACGTCCTCAGCGACGCCCCCTGCCCCATCACTACGTACCATAGGCGCTCAATCGAAGGCGACCCATCAATGTGCGTGGCTCACGTGCATTCCGTCTTCTCACGAATAGAGTTTTGGGGGTGTATGTAGACTCTACCTGCTGGCCGTCCACTCTCGCTATATGTTCCGCAGGTCTGTGCCTTGAAGATAACATATCGATGCTTCAAGGCAGTGGCAATCGTGCGTCGTCGTTTCCTTCAGCTAGCTTTGAGTAGTCTTCTCACAAACCTTATGCTGATTTCTCGCTCGTCTAGTGTACGCTCACTACTTCGCCCGACTCCGACATGCCAGCACATGGCGCGCGCATATATAGCAGCTACGTAGATCACGCACAGCGTCCAATCATTCTATGTCTGCCCATACAGATGAGGAATATGCAGTATGTTGTCCGATGATACCATCGTGGCGAAAGAAGCTCGATGGTTAACAGGTAAGCAGCTCCTGGACCTTCTCTTCTCAGAAAGCTAACTTCGTCTGCCGGTTATTAGCTTTCTGCAGCGGTCGACCTGCTCAAGCTGCTGGGGATGCCGCACGCGCACGGCGCTCGTGCTCTGGTCGCGCAGTATCGGCCTCGGGGTGTCTTCCCACAAGGACCAGGACACTTCCGTATAAGATGGCACGAAAGCGACTTCAGATGCTTGTAGAGTCTCGTTTTTCGTCCTCGCCCTCTCGCACTTCAACTCTCGCCCTTCAAGGTTAGTTGTCGCCGATGTCAGCTAATCGATTACTTATTGACTACCCTCCAGATTTCTCTGACAATGCAGACGCCTTATGATCCTAGCCATCAACATGATTCAGCTTCTGCGCACACCACACCTCAGTCTTGGCCGTGAGTATACATCGTCTTCTCTTTGTGCGCGCCATCTGGTAACCGGTGCGACCCATCCTGTAGCCAAGACCTTCATCCGTCGACGGGCCCTTATGCAATCCGTCAAACCGAATATGCACAGCCGACGGGAGAGATACGCTATTCTGTGCCGCAGGGCGGCTACCAGCAATATCCCGGCCCTCGCACGCTTTCTATTACTCCGAACACGCCTGCTCTGCCTTCGCACCCTCAAGGGGTAGCCGAGCCATCTGTAGGAGAGGATGCTCTATTGAACTCAAGTGTGCTTCAGAAATCAAGTCAGCTGTAAGTCTTCACTATACATGTTCCGAGGCTTTAATCTGACTGACATCGGTGTAGACCGGCATCTCGTTCAGGTTCATCATACGACCCTGCTCTGAACGAGGCCTATCTTCGATTTTTCAGGAACGATGGAGCAGAGTCGCCAGGGATTCAACAGCAAGGCGCGGCTGCCTGTCTCCCGGAAGAACAGTCTCGAGAAGGGCCCGCGCAACATATGCCGTCAGGTGTTCCTACACCAATGGGTCCGCCCTTGGGTCCTGCGTCTCTTCGGCGGCCTTCGCACTCTGCTTCAAGATCTCGTCCTGCATCTTCTGCATCGTCGATGGTGTCCCAACGGCTCGCGTCGAAGGCTAATCCTGCGCCTTCAATCACCTCGCCAGTACATGCGACGCCCATGTTCTCTCCGCCAACACAGAAGTTCGGCGAGACGTCCTCGTCGTCGGCGACTGGTGCACTCTGGGACCCGGCCTCGGCATCGATTGCACCCTCATCTTTATCGTTCGATACTCCAGATCTCGTGCGGACATCTTCCCTGCCTCGTCCCACTCCTGCAACACCCCGCGTGGATGGACCTCGTGGTCTGTACCATGGGAACGTTGGTAGTGACCGCCCATTTCCTCTTCAGCCTGCAGGAACGGCTTTGCAGCCACCATCGTCATACTATCAGCCCCCTCCACCGTCACCCGCGATGGTAAACTTACCCGCGTGGCGTGGCTCGTCTCAGGTGCCTTCGATGCCTATGCCAGGCTCCAGCGACAGCACCGGAAACCAAACTCCGTACTACGCTACTAAAGACGGCTGGTCTAGCTACCCTCAACAGAGTCCTGACGCTTCGTCCGTGTTTCGCTTTTCTGTAGACGACGTAGCGCCGCCAACAGCTCCGCCGCCCGCAGTGGCCTCCGCTGATGCAACGCCGGCCCAGGGCGCTATTTTGCCAGACAATCAGAACCAGAATCGGTCCAAGTCCGCGACGAACGCAGAACCACCGTACCAGGGGATGCCTCCTCCGCCTGTGGAAGCGGCACTCTCATACTCTCCTTTTGGCTCCTTCCCGCAGACGGGTCTATTGATACCCGCGGGAGGCAGTCTTTATACAAGAAGCCGGGTCCCGCAATACCAATCCGTAGCGTTCACTGTCCGTCCGGATTCTCTTACGCCGTTCGCCGCAAAGACCACAGCATCGCTTCCTGGGTCGTCACAACTACCTTCTCGCACACCCAGTCGTCAGGCGGCGGGAACGAACGTGGTTGTTCGGATCCCCGCTGCACCTCCGAAGCTGGAGAAGCGCAAAGCCTCCGCATCCCCTCCTAGCGACGCTACGCAAGCCAAGGCGCCGAGCAGACGCGCGAGCAAGCGCACGGACACGGGCAAGGACGAGGCGGCGGAGCCCAGCGCCGTTCCGGAAGACCCCATTCAGGAGACTCCTTCCTTGCCAGTCGAGTCGCCGGCGAACGCGCATGCCAGAAGACTGCGAGACGCACGCAGGGCGCGGCGGTTTCGGGAGTTGTATGATGAAATTTTTACAGAGCTGTCGTCGCCGAGGATGGACAGGAACCCGAGCGACGACGAGGTGCTGAGATCGGGTACGCCATTTTTTTTTGTGGAAGTGCTGGCATGTAACTGAGGTGCTTCGGTTGGTAGCCAAGAACGTGGTTCATGGATTGAAGGAGGAAAATGGCGAACTGAAACAGAGCAAGCAGATACTCCGATCTGAACTGCAGATGGCCTCTGCTGACTCGGAAAATTTGCGGCGGGCCCTGGACAACGCGGAACGATGCAAAGAAAACGCTCTCCGCAGCCTCGAGACAATGAGCTATGAATTAGAGCAGAG